>CM035836.1:308759070-308924070 GCA_020510985.1 Pholidichthys leucotaenia
ATGACCCACAGGCTTCTTCCAGCCTGTCTGCGCTGACTGGCAAAATGAGGCTCTTCTGGGAACCAGAGTCTACCAGAAAACGTCTCCCCGAACGTATGTCCGTGATGAAAAGTAGCTTCTCCCTGTTGCCAGTGGTCACAGCTGCTATTGACCATTTCCCAGCTTCTTGAAGTGGCATGGCGGCAGACAACATTGCACTTCCTTGCCAAAACGGTGGTGATAAAAACACAGCATCCCGGTCCTGTTTCTCCGGGTGGCTGTCCCAGCCACCACCATCGGCTCCTCAACCTCGCTGGGCTCCACCGGAGATCCCAGTCTCACTGCCTGAACGCTGAAAGCCTTGTTTGCCAGGATGATGTGGTCTGCCTCCTCTGCCAGGACGTGGTAGTTCCTGGCCGCCAGCAGTGGTGAGTTAGCGAGAATCGCTCTCGCAGAAGCCGGTAGGTTTCTGAGGAAGAGGTGAGTGAAAAGGAAAGATCCGTTGTCCGTGCCCATCAACGCAAGCATGCTCTCCATCAGGTCCACAGCTGATCTGTTTCCTAGCTCCGAGCAGGTGAGGAGCAATACCACCACATGGTGGTACTTTGTGTTGTCCGCCACGACTCTGCAGAGGGCGAAATGGGCTTCCACGTGAATAAACCAAGCGGCCAGGTCATGAAGCCAAAAGTCTGGGAGACTGACTGCAACAGCACATGCAGCGGTGGGAGACTCCAGTGGGAGTGTCTCCGTGGTGGTGCTCGCTAAGTTTTCCATTTCACGTCTTTAGGTCACCAATGGGGAGGATGAAAGCAGAAGAGATACGAGCTGCCAACACAGAACTTTATTTCTCTTCCAACACAGAACAAACTCACCCTGAGTGCCAAAGTGAACTGCTTTATACATTTTCATCCCGCCTCTGGCACTCAGGGTAAACACATTAATATACCAGTTACGAAGCATGTAGTAGTAGTAGATTAGTTTATTTGACAGGGACAGTGCAATAAACATAGACAATTAATCAAAGACAATCAATCTGATGTGTTGCACATAGAGTGTATAGCTATTAGCTAATTTGCAACTCTTGTCCCTGGATGAACACACATCAACATATACATTAACATACACGTCACAGAGCAAGGCTTAGTACAATACATTTGCACCTCTGCGTCCTCAGGTGTGAGCCTGGCATAGCGGGGGAGAAAGGCACATCTTTATTTACTTCATACCCCCCAGCGCTCTGGCGCCCTTGGCTGCCCCCCCCCCCCAACACCCCAAAGTACTGGGTGGAGTGTCATCGCCTTTTTGTCACTACAGTGTGTTTGTTTGCAGTGACTTTGGTATAACTAGTCTACTACCTTTCAGTAACAGTCCATCTTGTACTGTAAGCTCACCTGCAAATTGTTGGTAAGGTAGGAATGCTGTATCTAGAGTGAATTTGTCAGGCCACCCCTCAGTGCAGTACTTTTTCATTTCTCTGAGCATCACATCATGCTCTTGGTTCTCTCTGATCTTCCTGATCTTTCTGATTTTCCTGTAATTTCCTCTCTGTTGCTGGGAGGCTCGACACGACATACATACAGGTCGAGCTCTTTGTCCTGGTGTGTGTTGTTTACACTACCCACGGGCTCTAGACAGGACATCAGCAGTGGCTATATTTTTTCCTGCAACATGGGAGATGAAGTATGAAAATTTCATCATTCTCATTCTGAGTCTCTGGTTGCGGACAGGCAGTTCATCCAGGTTTTTCGACCCTGATTGCACGTCCTCTGATTCTGTCATTTTTCTGCTTCCTATTCATTGTGTATTGGAAATGCAATGGAAAGCATTTGAGTCCAGACTGGTAAAAACTGGACAGTGGTGTGCAGAATCGCCCGTGGATTCCCCTACAGTTCATTTGCATAGTCATGACAATCGGTCATGATATTTTCCATACGGTCATGAACCGGAGGCAGCGCTCTCGTCCTGAACTTTGAAACCAACGGTTTTTGATGTCAAATAACGACAGGCTCATTTACCGAACCTACTATTTCTAGCACAAAGTAATGTTCCTATCACTTTTCGCTGGTTTGTTTTAAAGATATGGAGACCAAGGACGCCATATTGTCCGGTAGCAGCTGAGAACTGAAGACCACCCACGGACGGACCCTTTCACCAATCCAGTGAACCAGCCAGCTGGAGGAGAAGACGAGAGAGGAGGGGGGGAAGAGAAGCAGATCTGTACGTTACCTGTTGCTGTGAAGACATGAAGGAGAAATTAATAACCGCTGTTTCAGGCAACCCATACTATATGACCAGTCCTTGTCATCATATAGAAACAACATACAAAGGAACTGGGCATGGAGAGCAGTGGAGCATGGGCTCATCCAGCCAAAGCTCACAAACCAGGCAGTCAAATTCGCCATGCATTGTGCAGGTCTGTAGGATTGGGTGAACCCAAAACCGGCAGCGACGACAACAAAGTCACCTTTTGTAGTGCAAATATACCAGCACTATTAAAAACAGACTTATCAATCTGCTCATGGTTAATAATGACTATTCCAGTATTTCCTCCCGCATTGCTCTGACTCCACCTATCCGAGAACTCTACTGGCCCCATGCCCACACCCCTTTCCCGCACCTCACCGGTACCAATGACCGATTCCTTTCCAAAAAATCCGGACATGTAACATAACAGTGCACCAGAGGTTTGTGATCAGTCTCTACATGGAATATGATTCCAACAGCAAAGTCTGAGAATCTCTCACAAGTCCACATAATGGCCGAAGCTTCCTTCTCAATTTGTGCATAATGCTTTTCTGTGTCTATGAGCGCTCTGGATGTGGATGCTACTGGTTTGAGTTGTTCACCCTGTCTCTGCAGTAGTACCACTCCTAATCCGTATGAAGATGCATCCACTGCAACTACTGTGCCTGCTTTGGAGTTGTAAAGTGCTAGACGAGGAGATGAGCTCAGTTTTCTTTTGATGTCATCAAAAGCTTTCTGTTGTATGTGTCCCCAAGTAAACACATTCTTTGCTCTCAACAAATCTAGGAGTGGCTGTGTTTTTTCAGATAAATTTGCGAGGTATTTTCCCAGGTGATTTATCATTCCTAGGAACCACGCCACTCACATCCATTGGCTCTCTCATGTCAGTAACTGCCTTCACTTCCTCAGGATCTACTTTGACCCCTGTTGCATCAATTATCTGACTGAGGAATTTGACACTGTTTTTTGAGAACACACTTTTTCGGTTTGAGTGTGATGCCTGCCTCCTCTAGCCAGTTGAGGACTGTGTGTAGATATGTGTCATGGAGGGCTTGCATTGGAGCATAGACAAGGATGTCGTCCATCTGGCATAGGACCCCCTCTAAACCTTCCAGGATCTGGGACATTCTTTTTTGGAAGTGTTGTGTGCGGATGAAATTCCAGAACACAGGCGATTAAAGCAGAATCTGCCAAATGGAATGATGAATGTGGTGAGCAGGGCAGACTCTTTGGATAAGGAAATTTGCCAAAACCCTGAGTTCACATTGAGTTTGGAGAACACCTTAGCACCCTCCAACTGTCCCAGTGTGTGCTCAACTGCAGGTAGCATATGTCTCTCCCTTTTCACGGAGTCATTCAGTTTTGTTAGGTCGACACAGATACGCACCTCTTTCTGGTTGGGTTTTGGTACGGTGACCATCCCAGGGCACCAGCTGGTTGGTTGTTCAACCTTGGAGATCACCCCCAGCTCCTCCATGCGTACAAGCTCCTGCTTCACTTTGGGCATAAGTGGTAAGGGGATTCTCTTTGGGGTTGTCAGGGAACATGGTTTAGCATCCGGCTTGAGTTGTATTTTGTATTCCCCCTCTATTTTGCCTAGACCTATAAAAAGCTTGGAGAACTGCTGTTTCCCTGTTTCGGTAGAGTCTAGTGATATGGTTTCAATCCTGGCTACCAGTCCAAGTGCTACACTTGCTGTATGCCCCAGTAGGTCAGTTTTCAAGCTTGTGACGACAACAGATGTCTTGTATTGTGCTTATGCTGTGTGTTTTCAGTGTTGCTGTGAACTTCCTTTTCACATGTAGCCGATTCCTTCCAGCTCCATAAAGGGTGCTGTCTGACTTTATCAGCTCTGGAAACTGTCCATGTGTTTGGTATAGAGATTCAGGTATACAGTATTTCACAAAGGTGAGTACATCCCTCACATTTTTGTAAATATGTTATTATATCTTTTCATGGGACAACACTGAAGGAATGACACTTTAGCCCCTTTTCCACTAGTACCCACTCAGCCCTACTCACTTCAACTCGGTGCACTTTGTAGGCTTTTCCATTAGTACCTGGTACCAGGTACTTTTTTAGTACCTATTCCACTGGGGTTCTAACCGTGCTGAGATGGGCTGAAAATGTGACGTCAACAGACTGCAGGCCACTGATTGGTCAGGGCGTACTGTCATGAAAGCGACATTTCAAGGCTGAATTCAGAATCTCGAGACACCATTTGCAAAGATTTGTCCGTGAGCTGGCAAGCAAGCATCAGTATAAACAACAATAGAATGGCTTCACAGAAATGAGATCCACAGAAATCAACATCGCGGTCCAGCAGAGTTTTCTGTGCCTTTCGGCTGATGACAGAATCCAGAGAGGAGTAGATGGAACCACCCAAAATGAATTTACGGCAGCTGGAGCACCCAACTTCAGCAGTTGAAAGCCCTGATATTCGGATATAGAGGATGGTGAGTGATGTGATATGATGTGATATTATGCATCTTTTACGTTATTTATCCCAGCAGTGGAAAGTTCATTTTGAACAGACCACAACAACGTCACTTATGTGCAGATAATGAGCTAGCTAGTTAGCCGTCAATGCTAACTCCGTGCTCTCCTTGTATTCTGATGAAATAAGCTAGTTGTAATCCTGGTGAAAAAGGTGGGTTTTTTACATGTTGCACTTTCGTGCTGTGCGTGTACTTAAGTTGTGTATATTTACATTTGACCAGAGTCTGACCAGCATCTGCTTTGACACCGGCAATACACAGCAATGTGTTCTGACTGGTAAGCCATATTAAAGTTGAACACCCCGTAGTGGTAGACAAAGTACTCAAATCCTTTTGCTTTTTAAGTTAAAGTATAGATAAAGTGCCAGTGCCAAAACTAAAGTAGCACAATTTCCGCTTAATATGAAAGGGACTGAACTGAGATTTATTTGATTGTGTGACTATTAATTACAGAATAATTGAAAATGAATGGCACATCCACTGTAAAATAAACCACTTGTTTATTTATTTATTGTCAGATCACTTGTGTGATCCTTTGAGTTATATTCATAAGAGTGTATGTTGCACTTCGGGGAACGGGAGTTGTTCATCATTATAATTTAGTTTATATTTGTGTATAGTCTATCATCAATAAACGCATGCAGTACTATAATAACAGGACACATTACAAATGTTTGAGACCCATTGTAGTGCTTTGTTTTATATTTTAGCAATACAAATACAAAACACTGCCCACACTTGAAGCCAGGGCAACACAGTGGTGACAAAGCGGTGGCTAAACTTTTATTGATAAAAATTACATATTTTGACTGAGCGACTCCATACTCGGGGATTCACACCCTCAGTTAAAGTACTAGATTCCATTCAGCTGAAGGTATCAACTCATTCTGATTGCTGAGGCCACAGTAAAAACAAATGGTTTTAAACATAACCCAGCCCTTGTAAAATCTACTTTACTGAAACACAGCTACATAAAAATTGTGGTTAAATGCAACAAAGTACTTTATTGTCACATTCCACCACTGGCTTTTAACAAGTGTATTTCCCAAATATGTTTTAAACTTGCTTTAATTAACCACCACCCATTTCTGTTTTTTTGTCTAGGCAAGAAGAAAACGATCCACCCCAAACCAGACCTTGCGTCACTATTTACAGATATGCAGGCTGAAGATCTGCTGAGCCGGGAACAGTGTGAGCGGCACATCTAGTTGCTTCTTAGTGAGGCAGCGTGGCCGGTGTTTGTGACCCATTCTATTATTTTTTTTTTTACAGTTTGAATTTTGCACATTCTAAATAATCTGGAATTTGCTGCTTATTGTAATAAACAATTTAGTAACTTATGTGTTTACATCAGGATTTTCTATTTTGTCTGTTAAGACACCAGTGGGAAAAGAGTCAACAGTACAAACCATTTATCAGTGACTTTGAAAATAATGGCTCATTTTTAAGAAAAAGTAACCAAAACAATTATTTTATTTACTGAAGACTGTATTGTTGAATGTGCCAGTGCAGAAGACATTGCACACTTTAGTGATAGTACCAGTGTATGGAGGAATTCTGGGCCATATTAGCATCTGTATTTTCTAATAATGGGTTAGGGCAGGGGTGTCCAATCATGTGCCATGGAGGGCCAAGACCCTGCAGGCTTTACCTGCAACCAGTGTCTTCATCAGCAGATTCCACTGAATTTCTTCTACTGACTGCCGATCAGTGAAAACACCTGCTGAAGAGACTGGGTAGAAGAGAGAACCTGCAAGGTCTTGGCCCTCCATGGCACATGATTGGACACCCCTCAGTTAGGGTTTAATGGGATTTAACATTTTAACACAAACTGCTTTATGGTTCATAATTCTGTTGACAGACTTACACCAAACCAAAAGTGATTTCTCAAACTGCTGGATTGTTCTTAGACAGCTTTTCCAATCTTTCAGTATTTATGTCACATGGTGGTAACCTTTACACATAAAACAAAAGTGGAGACAGATCTGCAAAAAGTACAAAGGTTTATTGTTAAAATTCCCAGTGCAATACTACATGAATGCATGTATAGTACATTGTTGATGCAGAGAATTCAAATTCAAATTCAAACGTTTATTTCAAACTCAGGGTTCATATCAGGAGCAAAACCAAAACAAGTAAAAAAAAAAGGTAAACAAATAAATAAAAGTATATACAGATCAGGAGACACTCAGCACTCTTGTAACAACAATAACATACAGTAATGGGCTCAGTATAAGATGGAACGCCACCACTTCCAAATGCTGGAATGAAGTGTGAGTGACGAGTTGATAATTGCCGATATAAGATGATTGTTACATGCCAGCAACCTTCTCATAAAACTGTAAATATTCTTCCGTATCAATTCGCCAAAAGACGGAATGTTCACAGACACAAACATCTTGCTTGCACTCGACCTTCGTGGTACATCTAACAACCTTCTTAGGGAGTTATTATATGCAATGCGGATTTTGTTCCTAACAGCAACATTGCTATTAAACCATAAAGGCGAGCAGTACATTGAGGTACAGAAGGTCTTGAACAACATACATCAGGAGAACATCTATGGAAATTTCGCAACAGTAAATTTGTTTGAGCATATAGTTTCCTGAGTTGCCTGTTACAATCAACATTGGTCTTATCACGTCAAACAGGTTCATTTTGTCTTCTTTCAATTATTTATCCTTTTTTTTTTTTTTTTCCTTTGAAAGACAAAGGATGAAGGCTGCAGTGCAGTTGAAACATGTAAAGAAGGTAAAGACATCTTTCTATTTTACTTTTGTCTTTCAAAGGAAAAAAAAAAAAAGGATAAATAATTGGTCTTATCAGATTCAATCCACACACCTAGGTATTTGACTTTTTCAACAAAGTTCAAGCTATTACCACAAAGTGGCATAACAGGATTCGACGTATTGACACCCTTTGGTTTGAAAGCCATACACATAGATTTAGTACAGTTGAACAAGATGTCATTTTTTTCACCAAATTTTTCACATACCGAAAGGAGATGTTGCATCGCTGCAGTAGACAAACTTAACAAACAGAGGTCATCAGCGTAGAAAATGTGATTTAACAGTGCACCGTTAAAGGAGCCACCCACATTAGTATTGTTCAACAGTACACTGAGATCATCAACATAGACATTGAACAACAAGGGTGACAGTATACCACCTTGTTTAACACCGTTGGTCACATGAAATTTGGATGAGGTGACATTGCCCCATCTAACAACCATAGACTGCCTTCTGTACCAGTATAACAGGATGCTAACAATGTAAATAGGAATACCTCGATCGATCAATTTTCTGAACAAACACCAGTGGTTAATCCTGTCAAAAGCTTTGCTAGCATCTAGGAACGTAGCATAGACACTAGTGGAATGGCTTCTGAAGTAGTCAGCAAATTCATGGAGTAGGTAAACAGCCTTGTCAGTTGAAAGAGCTGACTTGAAACCAAACTGATTGTCGTTTGTCCACAGATAATCCTCAATTCTCTTCAGGATTAAGCCCTCTAACAGTTTAGATATAACATTTGCAATAGCTATAGGTCTGTAGTTGTTCATATCAGAAAGACTGGCACACTTGTTTTTCACCAAAGGAATAATAACAGAGTCCATCAACATATCTGGCATGTAACCATGAACAAACATACAGTTAAAACACAATGACAACAGAATACACAAATTGAAATCAGCGTTGATGAGGCATTCACTGGTGAGACAGTCAGGGCCAGCTGATTTGCCTTTCTTGAGAACTTTGATCAGTGAATCAACTTCAACAGGAGTAACAGCAGAAATATCAGAGGCATCAAACATGTCGTTATACAGACGAATATTGTGCATAACAGAATCCTTCATTGAAACATTCTTGACTGAGTTGAAAATGGCTTCATATTGACATTTCCACTTTTCAGCAATATTAACGTCACCAGTCACACCATCAATAGTGTTTGATCTGACAGACCGGTGGGAGCTCATAGCCTTCATTTGTTTCCAGAATTCTACCATGTTCAGTTCACTCATGTGATTAGCTAGCTGGTCACATTTGATACTTTCTTCATTGCGCCTGCATGCTCGTAGGGCATATTTGAACCTAGCCCTGCAATTTTTCATGTTTTCAAATATTGGACCAGAACGTGGTTTGCTATTGCTCCTCCACCACAAAAAAGCATCCCGAGCAGCTGTGTGAGCCTCGCTAACGGCATCATTCCAGCCTGGGACGTTATATTGGGTGGCCACACTGTGACTAGGAATGCATTCACTCACACAGTAATTTAAAGCATCCACAATATCACTGTAGAACCTGTCAATATCGTCCCTGTGTGCCGCACAATTACGGTCGTGGCACCTGATGGCGTCCATAGGAGCACGGATGTTACAGAGTTTCCTACGAGTAAGTTTCTTATATCTGAACAGGTCTGACGCTGTGGCATCACGCCATTTGTATGTTCTACTGCCCGTTGTGGCTGAGGGAGCTTCCCGGGGGCCACTTACAGAGAATATGTATTTCTACAGTATCTACCTGTATCTATCCAGTAAATCAAGTATTTTCCATGTAACCTTGTGACTGCATTATTTTAATTGCTTTTAATCCTAGATCAAGTTTGTTTGGCTTAAAATGCATCATAATTGTTAAATGTATCTTATAATACCTAACTCAGTACTGTTTACCTGTTGAAATATATGTTTTACGGTTAATATAACCCCATAAATACAACATGGCACCTGGTAATCAAGTTTTGGCAGCTGATCACTTTTTGCCACGACACCACCACAGACTCAGTGCTGCTAGAGCAGGTACAACCCATGATGTCTCAAAAGTCTCTCCGTGATTTTCACACAGATCAGAGCAATTTATTGCACAGGAAGCTAAATGTTTCTACAGACATTCTGAAGTTCTATAACCACTGAGCGTTTGTGAAGCTGGGGTGACATCAGTGAGAGGCTGTGTTGAACGCCAGACCCACTGTTTGAAGCGGTAATTTTGCCACAAGAGAGCCATCTGAAACACACAGACAGCATACATATTTTAGTACCTAATAGCGATAACTTGCAGACATTACAATGTAATACGGCGGACTTAAAGCAAACTAGCATTAGCAATCAATAGCTTACCTTCATATGTGATCTGGTTCGTGTCCTCACGTCTTCGGCTCTATGGCTTCCTAAATGCTCCAGTACTTTTCCAGAGTGTTTCGTCTCGCTGCCTGTCCCCTTCTCTGGCTGTCCTTTTTGGCCTTTACTCTGACAAAAATCCAGAGACCGAGAAGTCGCCTTGTACAGCCGCCATGTTATGTTTTGCTTGTGTCGCGTGTTTTACATCAAGGGAGTGTGGTGCCGCCTTGCTGTAAAAAAATCCCACCCACCCCAGGCGGTACTCAGCTGTAATGGAAACAAAAGCGAACTGAGTTGAGTAAAGCCAAGTCGGAGTAGGGCCAAACAGGTACTAGTGGAAAAGGGCCATAAGATACAATGTAACATAGTCAGTGTACAGCTTGTATAACAGTGTAAATTTCCTGTCCTCTCAAAATAACTCAACACACAGCTATTAATGTCTAAACTGCTGGCAACAAAAGTGAGTACACCCCTAAGTGAAAATGTCCAAATTGTGCCCAATTGGCCATTTTCCCTCCCTGGTGACTCGCTAGTGTTACAAGGTCTCAGGTGTGAATGGGGAGCAGGTGTGTTAAATTTGGTATCGCTCTCACATTCTCTCATACTGGTCACTGGAAGTTCAACATGGCACCTCATGGCAAAGAACTCTGAGGATATGAAAAAAGAACTGTTGCTCTAAATAAAGATGGCCTCGTCTATAAGAAGATTGCCAACACCCTGAAACTGAGCTGCAGCATGGTGACCAAGACCATACAGCGGTTTAACAGGACAGGTTCCACTCAGAATAGACCTCGCCATGGTCAACCAAAGAAGTTGAGTGCACGTGCTCAGCGTCATATCCAGAAGTTGTCTTTTGAAAATAGATGCATGAGTGCTGCCAGCATTGCTGCAGAGGTTGAAGGGGTGGAGGGGGGGTCAGCCTGTCAGTGCTTAGACCATGCGCCACACACTGCATCAAATTGGTCTGCGTGGCTGTTGTCTCATAAGGAAGCCCCTTTCAAAGATGATGCACAAGAAAGCCCACAGTTTGCTGAAGACAAGCAGACTAAGGACATGGATTAGTGGAACTATGTCCTGTGGTCTGATAAGACCAACATATTTGGTAAACTTATTTGGTTCAGATGGTGTCAAGCGTGTGTGGCGGCAACCAGGTGAGGAGTACAAAGACAAGTGTGTCTTATCTACAGTCAAGCATGGTGGTGGGAGTGTCATGGTTTGGGGCTGCATGAGTGCTGCTGGCACTGGGGAGCTACAGTTCATTGAGGGAACCATGAATGCCAACATGTACTGTGACATACTGAAGCAGCCCCTTTGGAAACTGGGCCACAGGAAAGTATTCCAACATAACGACCCCAAACACACCTCCAAGACGACCACTGCCTTGCTAAAGAAACTGAGGGTAAAGGTGATGGACTGGCCAAGCATGTCTCTAGACCTAAACCCTATTGAGCATCTGTGGGGCATCCTCAAATGGAAGGTGGAGGAGCGCAAGGTCTCTTAACATCCACCAGCTCCGTGACGTCATCATGGAGGAGTGGAAGAGGAGTCCAGTGGCAGCCTGTGAAGTTCTAGTGACCTCCATGTCCAAGAGAGTTAAGGCAGTGCTGGGAAATAATGGTGGCCAAACAAAATATTGACACTTTGGGCACAATTTGGACATTTTCACTTAGAGGTGTACTCACTTTTGTTGCCAGCGGTTTAGACATTAATGGCTGTGTGTTATTTTGAGGGGACAGCAAATTTAAACAGTTATACAAACTGTACACTGACTACTTTACATTGTATCAAAGTGTCATATCTTCAGTGTTGTCCCATGAAAAGATAATAAAATATTTACAAAAATGTGAGGGGTGTACACAATTTGTGAGATACTGTAGCGGTTACATCAGCACCGCTATCAATTCTGAACTCTGATTCGTATTCATTTACTTTAATCTTGACTTGCCATGCCTCCTCTGTTTCAGCTGCACTGACTGAGCCCAAGAAAGCAATCACTGTTTCATCGTCAATGGTGGCATGGACCTCTCTAACTGCTCCTGACCTGCACACTTTTACATAGTGCCCTTTTTTATTACCTCCGCCAAGGAGGTAATGTTTTTGCCGGGATTTGTCTGTCTGTCTGTCTGTCTGTCTGTTGGTTAGCAAGATAACTCAAAACGTTTTGGACGGATTTCGATGAAACTTTCAGGCATTGTTGGAAATGGTACAAGGAAGAACTGATTAAATTTTGGTGGTGATCCGGATCACCGTCCAGAAGAAAACCGCCATTACGGAAAATGCCATTTTCGTGAATAACTACTGAACCACTAATCCTATCATTGTCAATCCAATTGCTAGTCATATGTTTTCATGGTCAAGGAATCTGAAAACGTACACACAAACACTGTATGGGGGGAACTGTGGCCGCCATTACGGAAAATGCCATTTTCCTGAATAACTACTGAACCACTAATCCTATCATTGTCAATCCAATTGCTAGTCATATGTTTTCATGGTCAAGGAATCTGAAAACGTACACACAAACACTGTATGGGGGGAACTGTGGCCGCCATTACGGAAGATGTCATTTTCGTGAATAACTACTGAACCACTAATCATATCATTGTCAATCAAATTGCTAGTCATATGTTTTCATGGTCAAGGAATCTGAAAACGTACACACAAACACTGTATGGGGGGAACTGTGGCGCTTGGCGGAGGTCTGCGCTCTCCGAGTGCTTTTCTAGTTGCAACTGTTTCAGACTGCATCTTTGGCTGGGCACTGCTTTTTGCTATGTTGTGGTGTCCTCTTGCATCATTTACATTGTGTGTCACCCTGCGCCTGTGACTGGGGGTGTGCACTTTTCTTTCTAAATGGCATTTTGCCCTGCTGCCTGTTTTTCCCTCTATTAAACGGGCGCTGTTGCACACGAACACTGTCCATGTTAGCTGCTGCAGCCTCTGACAAAGTTGCTCTTTAGCATGTCCTGCTACTTTTTAACTAGTTCACTTTGGCAAACACGAGTGACAGCTTTCTCTAGAGTTAGTTCAGGATCCATTTGGTTGCTCTGACAGTCTTTTGTCCTTCAATGTCCTTCTCTTCATACAGCTGTCCATAACCACAGTGCTAAGACAAAGTGCTGTGATAAAGCTCTCCAGACTCACCACCCTCTTGTTGTCTCTTGTTGAAATTAACTCTCTCAAAAAGTGAGTGTCCAGCTTTTCTTTAACTGTGGTGTATTTATTCATCTCTTCCACCGTCAGTTGAAGTGAGGTTATCAAGTCCTCGGTTTCATCACCTATCATATAGATAGAATGTTCACCTGATTCTCCTCTGCCTGTAGTTCAAGGCCAGATACAATCCGGAACCTCTCAAATCTTCCAGTCCACTTGGGCTACTCCTCTAGCTTTGTGAAATCAAAATGTGGCGGTGGGGGCACTTGAAAACGGTCCATAGTAGTGGTTCCCTCTCATCTCCGAGGCATCCACTCATTCACTTGCGCTAGCTTAGCTCACTAGCTTGTTAGCTGCACACTGCAACAACCACACTGTACAAAAACACACAGGTTCCCGTTCAAAAAAAACTGTCTTTTTGTCATGAACAACAACTTCTGACACCATGTTATGATGTGCTGGCTATACAGTAATAATAATAGCGTGATCTCAATGACTGGCTTTATTCAATAGAACTGAACCTACTGGGACATCCGGGTCATACCCTTATTCATCCCAGTAGGTGGCAATGTTGCACAGGTTTTCTATAGGTCACAAATAAAACCACATAACACTGCAGTCCCTGAGCGAGCGGCAACTCAGCCGAAATTATTCACCAAATTTTAGAGAAACTAGAGTGTTTAATACCAAATTATCTTTTTAGCAAGGGTAAAACTTATTCTTCAAATATATGTGCTTTATTGATCAGGATTATGGCTGTGTTGTGAGACACGTATATGTTGGACACTGCATATGTGATTTAACCACGATGAAGGAGAGCCAGCCCCCTGCGGTGCGGAGCCACAGAGCCTGGACCCCCTGCGGAGGACAGGGGACAGAAGACTTCCTGACCACTGAGGCTCGAGAGGAGAGAAGGGGGAGTTATGTAAATAAAAGGCTAATGAATGTGAATAAAGAGATTTTGAGATAGATGTGTGATTTCCCCCGCGAGGGAAATGGTTTGATGTGAGAATGTTTAAATGAGAGAACTTTGGTGTGTTCACTCTCTTTGTTCGCTGCTCAGGAATGAGAGCAGACAGTGGAATGGTTACTTGAAATAAACTGAAATTAAAGGCAATTCGGTTTCGTTATTCAAGTCTCCCCACATTGGTGACTGACGACGTTGAGAATGAACGAAGAAATTCTCAGGGTCCCGGACTCACAGCGCTCAGAGCTGGCGAGCGCAGTGGCCGTTAAGCTGCCTGATTTCTGGCAGGATAACCCACGGTCGTGGTTTCTGCAAGCAGAGTCGCAGTTCGCGCTCGCAGGAGTAACGGTGGATGACACTAAGTTCCACCATGTCATCGCTAAACTGGACAACAGCACAGCTCGGTGCGTGCAGAGCTTGGTGGAGCAGCCACCCGCGACCGACAGGTACGGCAAGCTGAAATCCACCCTCATCAAGTTTTTCACCCCCTCGGCTGAAGTGAGGGCGAGGAGGATCCTGTCTTTGCTAGACCAAGGTGGACACAGGCCGAGCGCCCTGATGGAGGAGATGATACAGCTGAGAGGGTTGGACAACGATGATTTCATTTTTCAGTTCATCTTCCTCTCCAACCTCCCGGCGCATGCGAGAAGCACGCTGGCCGGCAAAAAGTGTCACACCCTGGAGGAGTTCCGGGAGCTGGCCCAGGAGGCAGATGGGATCCTGGACGCCTGCGGCGGGCAAGCACCCCACAGCGGCGACCCGAGACAGCGGGGAGCCAGAGGCGGCAGAACCAGACTGGCCGACGACGGCGGCAACACGGCCGCGACGAGGTGGAGCCAATAGCCCGGCGGCAGAGGCGCGGGCACGACACAGCGGAGGAGAAGATCTCTGCTTTTACCATCGGAGGTTCGCAGAGAAGGCACGCAGGTGTGTGCCGCCCTGCATCTTCAGGAGTTCGGGAAACGGCAAGACCGGGGGTCGCTAGCAGCTTCGACCCTCGGAGAACGCAACAAGCTGCTCTACATCACGGATGCGCGCTCCGGACGAGAGTTCCTCATCGATACCGGAGCACAAGTGAGCTTCATCACCCCAACATATGCGGACCGGGTGGCTGGACCCCACGGTAGCGGAGCTACAGCGGCAAATGGCTCGAACATCAACACCTACGGGAGAAGGACCTTGCCTTTGTGCTTACATGGCCGCACATATGAATGGACTTTTGTAATAGCGGCGGTGAGTTTCAACATGTTGGGCGCGGATTTTTTGTGTTCACACAATCTGTTAGTTGATCTTGCTAATAGACGGCTGGTAAATGCACTCTCTTTTTACTCTCTCCCCTGTTCAGCTCGAGTGTCCCCGTCACCAGTACAGACCCACGTCGCTACAGCAGGTGGTAAGTTTTACACACTCCTCACCCAATTTCCAGCACTCACTGTGCCCACTTTTTCAGCGACGGTCGCGAAGCACGGGGTGAAACACTTTATCCCCACGTCTGGTCCTCCCGTGTTTGCAAAAGCTCGGCGCTTGGATGCAGTTAAGCTCGCCATTGCGCGCGAGGAGTTCGCCAGCCTGGAGAGGCTGGGCATCGTTCGTAGGTCGAAGAGCCCGTGGGCTTCGCCGCTGCACATGGTACCGAAAGCCGATGGCTCCTGGAGACCGTGCGGGGATTACCGCAGGCTAAACAACGCTACGGCGCACGATCGTTATCCCATCCCGCACATTCAGGATTTTTCGGTGCACCTGGCGGGGGCGCGCATTTTTTCAAAGATTGATCTAGTTCGCGGCTATCACCAAGTCCCGGTCCAACCGGAGGACATTCCTAAAACAGCGGTAATAACCCCGTTCGGACTTTTCGAATTTTTACGCATGCCGTTTGGTCTCAAAGGGGCGGCGCAAACATTTCAGCGGATGATGGATGCCGTGTTACGCGATCTCCCTTTCGTGTTTGTGTACCTCGACGACATTTTGGTCGCGAGTACTTCAGAGGACGAACACGAAACGCACCTCACAGCAGTTTTTAGGAGGCTGGGAGAGCACGGCTTAATAGTTAACCCAGCCAAGTGCCAGTTCGGCGTCGAGCGGATCGATTTTTTGGGTCACCGCGTCTCCCCGGAGGGAGCGGTTCCGTTACCAGAGAAAGTACGCGCGGTAGCGGATTTTCCCCGTCCACAAACGGTCAAATCACTACAGGAATTCTTGGGGATGGTGAATTTTTATAACCGATTCCTGCCCCACGCAGCTCAAATCATGCAACCGTTATATGCCGCGCTCAAAAAACAAAAACCGACCCAGGCGGTCGAATGGTCCCCGGAGCGGGAGCGCGCGTTCACAGAGGTTAAAAAAGCCTTGGCTGACGCTGCGCTCCTGGCCCACCCAGACCCTGCAGCACGTATCGCGCTGACGACAGACGCTTCAGATTTAGCCATAGGGGCCGTTATTGAGCAACAGGTAGCCGGAGTTTGGCAACCTTTGGCTTTCTTTAGCAAATCTTTAAGCGCGGCTGAACGAAAATACAGCGCGTTTGACAGAGAACTGTTGGCGCTGCATTTGGCTATTCGTCATTTCCAGTTCTGGCTGGAAGGACGGTGCTTCACCGCTTATGTGGACCACAAGCCGCTCACATACGCCATGGCCAAAATTTCAGATCCGTGGTCCGGCAGGCAGCAGAGGCAGCTGGCCGCAATCTCGGAATTTACCACTGACATTAGGCACGTCGCGGGCAAATTCAATGTAGTAGCGGATTGTCTCTCACGCGCGTTCACGACCCCAACACGCGCAGAGGCAGAACGGGCCACCGTGACCGCGCCGCAGGAGAGCGGCACGGTGGCGCGCGCAGCCCCGGTGCACGTGGGTATAGATTACGCAGCCATGGCAGCGGACCAGGGGGCGGACGCAGACGTGCGCGCGCTCCAGTCTGGACCAACAGGGTTGAGGCTGGAGAGCAAGTGTTTACAAACCGGTATGCCCCCCCTGATCTGCGACATGTCGACGGGGCGCCCGCGTCCGGTGGTTCCGGCCACGTGGCGCCGCCGTGTTTTTGACTCGGTCCACTCACTGGCGCACCCGGGGGTGCGCGCGTCGGTGAAACTAGTGGCGGAAAAGTTTGTTTGGCCGTGCCTGCGCAAGCACGTGAAGGAATGGGCAAAAACCTGCATTTCCTGTCAACGGGCCAAAAGTCACAGGCACACAAGAGCCCCGTTAGAACCGTTCCGCATTCCGGCCAGAAGGTTCGACCATGTGCACGTCGACCTTGTGGGCCCCCTACCGGCATCACAGGGGTTCACGTATCTTTTGACAATGGTGGACCGCACCACACGTTGGCCGGAAGTGGTCCCACTTGCGACGACCACGGCCGCGGAGGTGGCTCGCGTTTTTTTAACGGCTTGGGTGGCGCGCTTCGGGGTTCCATCGGACATTACGTCCGATAGAGGACCGCAATTCATCTCTGAGCTGTGGTCAGCGATGGCCAACGGCTTAGGAGCCAAAATTCACCGCACTACGGCTTACCACCCTCAGGCCAATGGTTTATGCGAGCGTTTTCATAGGTCTTTGAAGGCAGCACTCAGAGCGTCGCTCACGGATGCAGATTGGGTAAATAAACTTCCATGGGTTTTATTAGGGTTGCGTTCTGCGCCTAAAGAGGACTTAGACGCCTCCCCAGCGGAGCTGGTATTCGCACAAACTCTGAGGCTGCCGGGCGAGTTTTTACCAGAGCACCCAGAGCCCCCACCTCTCTCGGCTCTGGGACCGTTAGTCGGCACGGGGGCAGACACGCTCCCGGGTCCGGTTCATCACGCTTTTCCACGAGTTTTCGTCCCCAAGGCTTTGAAAAATGCCGATTTCGTTTTTGTCAGGCGCGAAGCCCTTAAAGCAACGCTCAAACCACCTTACGAAGGGCCATTTCGAGTGCTGGAGGCAGGTGATAAGCAATTTGTGCTAGATTTTGGAGACAGAAAAGAGACGGTCAGTATTGACAGACTAAAACCTGCTTTTGTCATGAAGGACGTGTCTGTACCGGTCGCAGTGGCGCCTCGACGAGGCAGGCCCCCGCAGGGGGCAATTAATCACTCTCTTCCTCAGTCAACAGAGCCGAAGCAGAAAAGCACCGCAGGCAAGGCGGGGCCGACTCACAGCAGATTCGGCAGACGGCTGAAGCCCAAGCGGCGCACAGACTGAATGTTGGTGTTGATTATTCAGTAGTGAGTAAAGTGCTATTAAATTTTAGGAATTAGTCTGTTCTTCATCATTTGGGGGGGGGGTTATATGGCTGTGTTGTGAGACATGTATATGTTGGACACTGCATATGTGATTTAACAACGATGAAGGAGAGCCAGCCCCCTGCGGGGCGGAGCCACAGAGCCTGGACCCCCTGCGGAGGACAGGGGACAGAAGACTTCCTGACCACTGAGGCTCGAGAGGAGAGAAGGGGGAGTTATGTAAATAAAAGGCTAATGAATGTGAATAAAGAGATTTTGAGATAGATGTGTGATTTCCCCCGCGAGGGAAATGGTTTGATGTGCAGGGATGGCAACAGGAAATTCTGATTTCAGCTGAAATCTAATTTGGTCGATTGACTTACGGGGGGGCCGGGGGGGCGCAGCCCCCCTGAAGCTGGGAGGTTTTCAGTAAAATACAAGTAATTTAGACTGAAAAAAATGATTTAAAAAATGAAATACTAGACTTAGATAAATCATTAAATTTAATGAAAAGTTAACTTACTTTTTCTTCAATGTTGTCTCACTGTCTTTAGTCCAACATATTTAACAGTTCTATTAGAGTTTTTTACACTATTTACACTGGTCACCAAGTCACTTCTAATGTGAAACTTTCTTCCTTTTGGCAGCAAGCTGTGTCAGTCTCTGAACTTTGAACTTCATCTCCTTTTCTGGTTTCTTCAGAAACTGTCCAAGTGTTTCTGTTACCTCATTGAACTTTGAGCCAATTTTCACCTTTACTGTCACTTCGCTCCCCGAAGCTCCTGGGTTTTTATGATTTTTAAGTACCAGAACTGTGCTTACATGACATAAAACAAACAGCTGAATGCCACTTATTACTGTATAATATTGACTTATGTTCCAAGAAGATAGCATTCCTAAACTAGAAAAGCACTCAGAGCGCATCCCTCCGCCAAGGCTCCTTCCGTTTGTCATGGATCAACTCCAAAATGTAATGGTTTTGTGTGTAGGCCTATAGCCACTTGTGATGAAAATTGCATCAAAGTCTGTCCATCAGTTTTGGAGTATTGTTGCTAACACAATGTGAGAAGATAAGCGCCTTGGCTGAGGTATGCATTCTCAGATCATCACCGAAATATAATGGGTTCCTCTCTAGCCCAAGAACCACCTCTGGTGAAAATTTTATCCAAATCCATCCAGTAGTTTTTGTGTAATCCTGCTGCACAAATACAAAAAAAGCCCTTGATAGAGGTATGCACTCTCAGATCATCACCAAAATCTAATCATCTGTTCCCTGTGCCATTGCACACCTTTCCTGAAAATTTCATGAAAATCCGTCCATAACTTTTCCTTGCTAACAAACAGACAGACCAACGCCGATGAAAACATAACCTCCTTGGCGGAGGTAAATATTCCAACAAGCATTATCCATCACATGCTTTAACACTTGATCAAATCAAAATCAGTTAATTTTATCTATTCCATAATAGAAATAAAATTCCAACATACCATTACTTTTTATAATTTCAGCATTCATTTCAGATCACCAGTTTCAATCTCCATTGAGTCTTGAGCAGCTCATTTTCCTCCCCCGCGCAGCTCAGCTCAAACAGCCGCTGTACGCTGCACTCAAACGGAAACCGAGTCGACTGGACTCCTGAACGGGAGCAGGCGTTCTGAGGTTAAAACAGCGCTCATTACCCACGTCTCGGACATGGGCATAGCGGCCGTCGTGGAGCAATGCGTTGCCGGTTCTTGGCAGCCGCTCACCTTTTTTTTAAGCAGGTCTTTGCACGACAGTGAGCGTAAATACAGCGTGTTCGACAAAGAGTTAATGGCTCTCTACCTGGCGTACGCCACTTCCGGTTCTGGCTGAAAGGGCACACTTTCACTGCGTCGTGGACCATAAGCCGCTAACGTACTTAACGTACATATAATATACAAATAAAGCGGAATTCGGTGAATTACCGGAAAAATCACATCCCTGAGAACAAGCCGAAATGGATTTTTGACAAAGCATACGAGCCATTTGATTGGTCCAATCGTTTGCAACTATCCAATCGCAGGGCTGTTTACAATACAGCAGTAGCTTGAGTACATCCGGGTTATCGCGAGACTTTGGGGAAGCGCCGAGCGCGTATATTTTTTTTTTCCAAACTTTATTGAGAACAAGGTAAAGGTACAAAATTATGACATAGATGATGATAAAATCGGCGGAAATCCGCGGATCGGCGGAAAATTGCCATCCCTGGATGTGAGAATGTTTAAATGAGAGAACTTTGGTGTGTTCACTCTCTTTGTTCGCTGCTCAGGAATGAGAGCAGACAGTGGAATGGTTACTTGAAATAAACTGAAATTAAAGGCAATTCAGTTTCGTTATTCAAGTCTCCCCACAAGGATGATTTTTACAGATCATGAGCATCATTTTTGCTTCACATCTTCACCCTCTCTTTGCAAGTTGCATGATTGCAGTGAAACTAGTGACCTCGCCACCGAGTGACCAAGCAATCAAAATCTTCACAAGGTCTATTGTCTGCAATATTAATTTATTTCTACAATTTAGATGCATAATCAAGAGTGCAGGTTGGATCTGCTGGAGCCACTAAGCTTTTAGTTTGTTCAACATGTAACGTCACCAAAATCAGTCGGCAAATACGGAAGTCAGAGCCTCGACATAGGTGCACAGAATGAATGGAAAAAATTCAATTTCTTTTCTTTCTAGATGAAATTAAGGCTACAAAAGTTCTATATTCATGTTTGTGTTCTCGGCTTTCAGTAGAGGTATAATACTGTATGCTTATTTTAGGATTCTCAATGAGTATTCCCTTTAAAGGTAAAATTTTGAGAAAATTACAATAACCGAACAACATCCGCAGCAGACGGCCAACTCCTACGGCAGCGAATTTTCATAATCATTTACTTACTTTTCTCACATATTAATAACTTTTTCCTCATATAATAGTATTTTCCTAAAGAAAATGTATTTGTTTAAAAAAAATCTTAATTTTTTAAAAATTAATTTGCAACTAATTCATGTGTTTTTATAAATGTAATATTTTGTTTTCCTCATGTTACAGTTTCTTCACTGCGTTTTTTTCTTCCCTCTGAAACTGGGGGGGGGGGGTTAAATCTTGGTTGTTTCGTGTCTATCTATAAGTGCACGGAATCTCTGTGTGTCTGTCTATCTGTCTGTTCCACGCCTATCTCTTAAACTGTTCGTCAGACTGACCTAAGATTTTATACGTGTTTTGCTGAGGTTACAAGGGTGTCCATCCCCAAGTATGGAGTTGGTCAGTCAAAATATGTAATTTTTATCAATAAAACTTTAGTCATCGCTCTCTCCTCATGCTCTGGCTTCTAGAGGTGTGGATGGGGTTTTGCACTGACTCCGTACTGATTGGATAGTATGCGACATCACGGCATCAGTAACCACAGCACACCGTGAACAAAATAAGGAAGCGAAAAGCAACAAATTTGACTAGAAAAAAATACTGAAGATTTAATGCTTAAAAAAATTATACCATAAAGTTGCCGTGATTACATAGGTCTAAAGGATAATTCGGCATATGTGGAGAACATGAGGCACGTGAGCATACTGGGCAGAGCATCAGCGGGGACCCAGGTCTGACAAAGAACACCGGTGTATCCAACACAGGACATGCCGGGAGAAGCAGCGCCGTGACCGGGCAGGCCACGATCCTTCACAGGGAGGCATGCCCAGCCTGCCCAGTTAGTGGTAGACGGGAGTCCCTGCTTCTGCTTCACCCGTGTGGTACCACTGTCCTTTGCAGGACCACAAGTCCCCCCTCCCGCGCGAGTATCTAAAAATTAAAAACTTTATACTGCCATGATTGTGGAGTGAAATGGCTGGAATGATTTAACGACCAAACGCAGGACACAGAAATGCCCAAATAATGAAATAAATAATTTCTAGTTAAATATTTAGTGACAAATGGGCAACACTGGCACAACGGTTGCAGTCAAACGGGTCCTTCTGCTGTGTATAAGAACGTTGGGTGTTTTGTAGTTAATTCGGTTGATTAAAGTTTTAAAACACTTTTTAATAACAAAATATTACTAAAATATAAAATGATGCACTACAATGGGTTTCAAATATTTGTAAACATGTCCTGTTATAATACTGCATGAGTTTATTGATTATACACAGAAGAAATTCAATATTCCACTGAACTCCATCACTGAACAGTGATATAAACTAATTATAGTGATGAATGAACAACTCCCATTCCCCAAAGTGCAAGATACACTATTATGAATAAAAGTGATAAAAGAGCAAATAAGTGATCTGACAAACAAATAAACAAGGGATCTGAAACAGTCACTAATATTGAATGCTCCATTCATTTTCAATAAATAGGTATTCTGTAATTAATATTCACACAATCAAATAAATCTTAGTGCCATTTAGTCCCTTTTATATTTGTCAAAGTCTAACATGTGATTGCTTACATATAGGCTACACCTCTGTATTCCACTTTCAAACACAGCCTACATTTGGGCCTGGAAAGCCTGATTGGGATACCTATTTCAGACAGGAATACTTGTGTTCTACGGGCAATGCACTAGTATGACCTTAAAACACCAAAAATGACCCAAAAAAAAAACAAACTCAGTAACCAATGAAAACAGCAGAATTGATATAAAATATTTTAGTTAATAATTAAAAAAAAAATTCAGATCTCTTTTTTTACTTTAATTTCTAATTTTTTTGTTACTCCTCTCTGCTCACTGATCCAAAATATTCCCAATTTGTTTTCTTTTTTCTTATCTGTCATTTGGTCTGAATCAGGAAGTGTTTCTTCACATCAAACATCCAGTTGGATCCTCATCATCCTAACAAGAGCACCACACATGGTACATTATATGCCCGTCCATAACCATTATCAATAGTTCATAGCTAGCACACCAACAACCAGAAAATCAATTACAAATTCACGATTCAATATCATGTAGATCTGAAATAAAACTAACTAGAAAGCACTCAGAGAGCACAGACTTCCGCCAAGGCTCCTTCCGTCCCTCATGGATCACCTCCCAAATGTAATGGGGTTGTGTGTAGGCCTGGAGTCGCTTCTGGTGAAAATTGCATCAAAGTCTTTCCATTAGTTTTGGAGTATTGTTGCTAAAACACTGTGAAAATAAGAGCCTTGGCTGAGGTATGCATTCTCAGATCATCACCAAAATATAATGGATTAGTCTGTAGCCCAAGAACCACCTCTGGTGAAAATTTCACCCAAATCCATCCAGTAGTTTTGGAGTATTGTTGCTAACACTCTGTGAGAAGATAAGAGCCTTGGTGAAGGTATGCATTTTGAGATCATCACAAAAATCTAATCCTGTGTTCAGTGTTCCATTACACACCTTTCCTGAAAATTTGAATGAAAGGTGCTATATAAATGCAATCCATCATTAATTATTATTATTATTATTATTATTATTAACAGACAGAGAAATGACAGCAAAAAACAATATGACTACATTATAATAATAACAAGACTGTCATAATTGTACTGACCATACATAGGGGCTGCGCAATTCCACCTTAAATGAACATCATGGTTTACTGAATCTTTCAGGCCGGTTTTCGGGGGGGGGGGTGTCCTCCTCTCTTCTCCATTATAGTTTACTGGCAAGGTTCATAATTATTAATCAATATCACACAACAGTGCGGTTGTTAGATATTAATATTATGTATATAGTTGAGTGTACCAATATGGCGGTGCCCTGGGTGTAGTGGGAGGTGACGCCCCATCTTTCCGGTGGTGGCGTCATGGGGAGTATAAGAGGCCATAGCAGAAGATGCTCTGCCTCTTTGCTGTGGACCACTGACCTGTACAGAGTGACTCCTGTTCAGTTCCTGTTCCTACAGTAAAATACATAAACTGTCGCCTCGCCTCCTCATCCTTTTACGGACGTAACATTTGGTGACGAGGATTCAAGGTACGCAGCAAGCTGCTACCGCTTTTCGTCCGTTTCTGGAGGCTCCAGGAGAGCCGCCCGTGCCATGGGCCAGGTGGTAGGCGGCCTTTAGGAACTATCTAATCACTCTGGACCTCGGCGAACTTGAAAAGCTATGTGCTAAGGCCATCTTGGTCCATAATTTAGGAATGGAAAGCCAGAGAATTCTAAGTACACTAGGAGGTGGTGACATGTTTGGCGATGTGGTGCAGCTAATAGCGGGTTATTTTCATGCCCCAGAAAACACCCGTCGTTAAAAGAATCCAGTTTCGACAGCGACACCAGTGGCCAGGGGAGTCGGTGCAACATTTTGTTGCCGACCTGTGCCAGCTGGCTGGAGAGTGCCAATTTGGCGTTCTGGAAGAAGAAATGGTCCGCGACCAACTGGCGGAACATGTCCTCAGTTCCTCTGCAAGGGCACGTCTCCTGACTGACTTTCACCAGGGAATTGACACTGATTGCCGCCATGGAGCTAGCGCAGCAGTACGAGGCAGCAGATAAACTGGCTAAAAATCTCGGCGAGGATGAGAAGCTGCGAAGGGACGAGAAACAGTGGAAGGCACTGGCCACGGATCTGGATAGCAAAGACGGCGAGAGTGATAAAGAATATGCCGCCCCTATCAAAGTGAGGTCTGCCCCGGGGACACCAGGGTGCTATGGCTGTGGGTCCGCTAGGCACCATTACAAGGCAAGAGACTGTCCAGCAAGGGGGAAATGCTGTGGAAAGTGTGGTCTGTTCCACCACTTCGCCAGGGCTTGTAAAAATTTTGAACAAGGCGACCGCAAATCGGGAGGGGGCCCCTCCACAGGTGAACCTACAGTGATTCATACAGTTTCACCAAGCACAAACGGTCGAATTTATTGCAATGTGGAAATAGATGGAGTTGTGATACCGCTGTTACTGGACACAGAATCATCAATTTCTCTGCTAAATTGGCCCACGGTGAAGGAATTTTTCCCACATTATCGAGTAGGTGAATTGGATGCAACCTGCTATGGCTATGGCGGGAACCCATTTGACATTGTGGGCTCACTACATCTGTCGGCGAGGTACAAATCTGCTGCGATGTGTGACATTCATTTTGTGGTGTCCGCCAAAGGCTCACACATTATGGGATGTGACATGTTCCATGGGCTGGGTTTCACAATAGCCAGCGGCATGGGTGAGGAGTGGTCCCGCTGTGGGCTGTGGGACTGGCCTTTTCCATCAGTGGAGGACAATGAAGTGTGGGACAGTGATTGGCACGGGTTAAGTCAAGACGGGCCGGACCGACACTATGGAGCACCATCGCGGGGAGGTTCCGGCGCCAGAGTTTGTGGTACCCTAGATGAGGGACCCAAACGGCATGGTTGGACACCTGCGGCGGTGAGTGGAGCCAGCGAGCAGGCACCATATAGTTTCGGAGTTGGGCCGAGTACTGCCGTAGAACCGGGCGCTGCCGTGGCTGACTCAGCGAAGAAAATGAAAGAGAGCGGGGCGAGACCGAGTGGCACAATTCCCATACATGCCTACCAGCAGGATCCAAGGCAGATCTCAGACCGGGTCGGCGGGACTCTCCGACACCGAAAAGAAGCCCAGTCACAGCGTCGTGGACCAAGAAGGCCAGTGAGAACTCCCCTAACAATTGGCGACGAGGTCTGCCCTAGGGTTGAGTCTCGGCTTGGAGGAGTCCGCAGAACATGGGACTACCGTGATGACCGAAGGCAGTTGCGAGTGGTAAACGCCGGCGAGAAAGGTTATTTACAACTCTCTGATGGATCCAGGAGGCACCCGAACGAGCTGCGGCGAGTGGGGGAGAAGAAACGCCAGCGCAGCCTGTCTCCAGAAGGGAAGCGTTATGTTATATTACATTATAATACAACAGATTATAACTTCTTCTTCCGGCATTCAGAGAGAGCAGATGCTTTTCTCCCTCCTCTCCCTCCTAATCCTCTCTCTTCTGATCCCAGCTTGCAATGTTGCATTTTTGTCTTTTAGTCACTCTTCTTCTGGCTGAATCTTAATCCAAACGGAAATTATGGATCTGGAAAGCGGCTTAAATGTGATTGTCACCACTTAAAAGAAGATCGGGTCAGGGGGAACCCAAGGGGAAGACTCATGGACATTGGGATCTCATGTGTCTGTATGATTCGACTGGAGATGCAGAAGACATCTATTGGCTATGATCACAGGACTTCTACTTTGGCTTTGGAGTTTCCTGATGTTTCAGAAATTGAGGAAGGTGGAGAGCTGTTCAAAATGCGGACCCAGGCAAGCTCCTTCACCAAATTCGACCAGTTGGGGAGTGCACGAAGCGGCATGGTGAACTGAATGGTAATTGATTCAGATGGTCGGAATACATCTCGAGTCGCTAGTGCTTTCCAGGGAATGTTTTTAAGCCTGTATACGGAAATTATGAAGCACAGAATCGCATGAGAGAGGAAAATTCTATTCTCTGAGTGCACTGTGCAGATTTGACCTTGTTTTTTTTTGGTGCCCTGTTTACATTCCTCCTCGATGAAGATAAGGTAGAAGAAGCGGCTGGCTTCTAACCGAAACAATTAACATCAACTGCTGTTGTTCAGCAGACTGGACTCTTCAAGGACAGCGCTATCATGTGTCTAATACAGAACTTTGCCATCTGGCATGCACGAAGAGAGACTCTGGACATGCTTATCTGTGTTTTGAAAACATGATCATAACAACTATCCGTTGCCGGGAGGCACCCCCCTCTGTTGTACATCAACAAATGATACATTCAACACTGCACTCACACTGATTATATATGCTGATTACACACACACTGGTCTCTCATCGCTCTTTGTCAACGTGTGTATTGTTGTCTGCTAAATGTGCATTGAGGATTTTTTTTCTTGTAATCATAATCTCGCTCACTGAGCGCTATTCTGATAACTGTTTTTTCCTCTCGCCTACTGTGTCATCCTACCCCTTCCCTCTTTACCCCCACTGTATGACTGGCGCCTCAAGGCTGCCGTGGTGCTGGGATGCGCTTATAGAGCGCGCCCAATGTCAAGTCAAATTTCAATTCTCCTGTATGTCTTGCACGTACGGTAGTATTGACAATAAACCTTAATTGATTGATTGAATATTAACATAATATTAATATAATAATATTATAATATATTATAATATTATATTATGATATGATATGTTAAAGTTAATACTATTTTAGTTTTGAAACCGCGTAGCCTTTTGTGTGATACCCCTGTGTGTGTGCGTGTGTGGTGAAAATAGACCACAGCAGTGTGGATGGTTGAAACAATGACTGAGGTGTGAAATGCAAATGTTCCCCAGTACTGTGAGTGTTTGATGTGCCCATGTTGCGGGGTGGGAGTGCTGGGGTGGGGGTGTTGAGACCGCCATTAGGTTATTGTACATATTGTTTGTGAGTGTTTGATGTTTGAAGTGCTTTAGAATTGTATATAATTACTTTGGGATTATTTTTTTTTTAACAAGGCCTTTTGTGTTTAAAGACTCTTAATGATTAAAATGGCGGAATAATCCACAGGGCCTGTGTTGTGTGCGTGGATAGTTTTGTATGTTTTGATGTTTAGTGTATGAGTCGGGTTGTAAATTTTGGGAGGGCCCAATTAGTGTGCTTGCTATTTTCTTCGGGGGGGGGTGGGGGGATGTTAGATATTAATAAAATACATAAACGGTCGCTTCACCTCCTCATCCTTTTATGGACGTAACAGTGGTATCATTCCATTTTTTGCAGTTATCAACTACAAATTCACATAGTATCCATATTACCTCCCGCAACAAACTTGTAAGAAATATGACCATGACAAAGACACAAGCGCTCACCTGGCACGCCGACAGATGCGGACATGTTCCTCTGAGCATTTGCTTTCAAATTTTGATCATCATATTCTTTTAGTGTCAGATCAAAGAGTACCGGGTTGTGTGATGCAGCAAAGTTCAGCCTCCACGTCACCTCCCATTCTCGTCTTTCTGTACCAGCATCCTATGTCCTGCCCTTCCTTAATTCTGATTGGTTGCTTAGAAAGGTCTGACACTGACAAGCGCAGCTGTACAGTAGTCTGAAAAGTTGAACTTTTTTCAATCCTGAGTTCCGCGACAAAAAGCGGCCACCGCTCAAAGTGCTCAAAGCGCTGTAAACGCTGGACTACACAGAGAATGAATAGAAAATAGTCGCCCACAGCAGAAAAAAATGAACTTGGTGGACACGCCCCCAATACTTTTTCTGCAGTGATTGGCTTCCGGGTTGCCAAGACGCGTGGCCCTATGGCATGGCCACACACGTAACTGAGTGGACATATCCTAAAGGGGCAGTACATGAAAAACGCCATAGTAATATATAAAAATAATATTCAAAAACTTCCTGCATCCAGATGGTGATCCGAACGACCACCAAAATTTACTCATCTGTTCCTCGTGCCATTACACACCTTTCCTGAAAATTTCATCAAAATCTATTTATAACTTTTTGAGTTATGTCGCTAAAAGTCAAACCAGCAAACCAACGCCCCTAAAAACAGTACCTCCATCCTCCCCTGGCACAGGTAGTAACCATGTAATTGCATGGACTTTTAGCAAAGCAAATAATCTACAATTCAAAGTGGAACAAATTTAGTGAAAATCATTTAACCCCCTATAATATGCACATCTTCAATCCATGTACAAACACTGGGTGAAATAAAAAAAGTCCTAGCTTGACAACTGTGGGAAGAGTTCACCGGACAAGTTGTATGGACAGATGGATGGACAGACATCATCATACCACAATACGTCCCGTCCCGTCTTTTGAGATTGGCACATAAAAACCCAAAACTTATTTAATCAGACAGAAAATATTAATGAATCATCCAGTTTTTACCCAAATGTTTGTTGACATTCACACGAAACAATGTTCAGTTATGAACTGTACTAAAAAATTTTTTAAACAAAATCTTATAGTCTGAAAAGAAAGAGGCTGAAAACTTCCTGGAAAAAGGACTACAAAACCTTTGGTAACTTACGAGAAAAAATAACAAATTTTTGAGTTTCAGTCAAACTTCTTCTCACTTGCTCATTAAAAATCCAAAATAAATTAAATGTTCACTGAACCAGTCTCATGAATCCCAGATTATTCTAAATATTCTATTAATTAATTCAATTCCAGATATTCCTTGAATATTTCTAGAATATTCTGAATATTTCTCAGAATATTTCAAATATTCCCCATTCACGCGTAGCTGCACTTGTGCACCCTCAGGTTCCGTTGGTCAGCATATCGTTTTCCACAGCGATCACATATGAACTGCTTCCCGCCAGCGTGAAGGTGTCGCTGGTGTGTCCGTAGGTGGCTGGGCTGGCTGAAACTCTTGCCACAGACATCACAGCCGTAGGGTTTCTCACCAGTGTGGATGCGTCTGTGTGTCTTCAGGCTGTGCGTGTTCTTGAACCGTTTCCCACAGATGTCACACTCAAACGGCGTCTCAGCAGAGTGCGTGCGCCGGTGGACGATTAGGCTGCTCTGCTGGCTGAACGTCTTCCCACACTCCTGACACGCATACGGCCGCTCGCCGGTGTGGACACGGCGATGCATCTTCAGGTTGACTGATGTCCCAAAACTCTTCCCACAGACACCGCAGCTGAATGGCCGCTCACCGCTGTGTGTCCTGTGGTGGTTCTTGAGGTTGACGGCATGGCGGAACGTTTTTGAGCAAATGTCACATCTAAATGGTTTCTGTCCCGTGTGGATCAGCTGGTGCGTTCGGAGTGTGGGGGCACGCGTAAAGCCTTTCCCACACTCCTTACAAATGAAGAGTTTGGCAGCGCCATGCGTCAGCTTGTGGCGCGTCATATTCTGTTTGAGGTTGAAACAGCGACCGCAGACGTCACACACATGTGGTTTCTCCCCAGTGTGGACAACTTTGTGCGCCTTCAGCTGACCCAGTTTGGAGAAACTTTTGCCACACTCCAAACATTCAAAAGGCCGCTCGCCGCTGTGCGTTAGTGTGTGGCTCTGAAGGCCCTTCCGCTGACTAAAGCCCCGCCCACAAATGCTGCAGACAAACGGTTTCTCAGCCATATGAACATGAAGGTGCGTCTTCATGTTGCTCTGAGACGAGAATGACTTGCCACACGTCAGACATGTCAAATATTTCCATGTGACACTCTGCTGCATAAACGCCAAAGGGTCAGAGACGTCTAGTGGATGGTCGGAGATGCCCAATGCAGGGTCAGAGATGTCAGACAATGGTTTGGTGATGTCCAATGCTGGTTTGGAGACATTTATCGGAGCTGCTTCCACTTCAGCACCTGCAACAAACCATAAAACAACTGTTTAAACCTCATTTTTGAATGTGGCCAGTAAAGGATGATTCTGATTGGACATTCACTTTCAGCGATGACGTCCAGGTCGATGGGCCCATGGTCGTCTCTGACAGAAACCGCTAAAACTGTCGGAGCATTGTGATCATCGTCCTGGGATGGGTTCTGCAGAAACATAAATGGACATTTCAGATTGGCCACGAGTCTAACTGGGAAAGGCGGGGTGCCTGAGGGTGGGGTTTACCTTCTAACCCAAGAGGCAGGGTTAAACATCCAACCTGAGGGGGTGGAGTTTAACATCTTGCCTAAGGGGGAGAGTTTAACTTCTTATGTGACGAAGTTAACTTTTTACTCAAGCGGGTGAAGGGGTGGAGTTTAACTTCTAACCTGAGGGGGCAGACTTTAACATCTATCCTGAGGGGGAGGAGTTTAGCCTGACTCGAGGGGGCAGAGTTTGTCTACCCTGAGGAGGTAGAGTTAACGTCTAACCTGAGGGGAAGAGTCTTACCTGATGGGGTGGGGTTTAACGTCTCACCTGAAACAGAGATAGGGGCCGCCCCATACACCACATGGTGTCCCACATGCTGTGGAAGGAATTAACTTAACTGAGGGGGCAGAGTCTTACCTGAGTACATGTGTCTTTATCGGTGCAGACTTTTCGGAGACCATATGAATGTTCATTCTCTGTGACAAACAAATGAGCTTTAGTGTGACATCATCAAGTATTATTGTGACATGGGGGCGGAACCTGAGACTTACCAATGTTGGCATCCCTCAGGATGTTGAGGACGCTGAAGACAGCTGTGTGAGGACTCCTTAAGTCCTGCCCACTGTGAGTCTCAACCTTCAGGCCGGCTTCTTCTACGATGTTCAGGATCTTCCCCAAAGCTTCGTTACCCAGAGTCTCCATGGTGGAGGCGAATATGACCTGACAGAAATGCAAAGATATGCTGCAAACTCAAAAGAAAAAAACATGTAAAAACTTATAACATGGTTTTATAAACTCAATTCTAACCACTTGAACTGATTCACCACACCATGAAAACTAAAGTGGGAGCTATTAATGAAAGTTATCTTCCTGACTTGTAAATGTAAAAGATTTATACATAAAAATCGGGATGCTAGAGATGGTGTCCCAACCATGGTCTCCCCTGCCCGGCAGCCAGCATGGCTCTGGGGTCTATTGTGGTTTACTCGCAGGTTTATTTCATTCATTAATTTTTAGCCAACCACTCAACACAGTTTTTGTTTAACTTGCTACCGGTCCATGAAGCAAAAAGGTTGGGGATTGCTGCTCTTTTGGCAGCCATCCTCTGGACGCAGGTTGGGAAGGTGTTGTTATGTGTTCAGAGCGAGAGAGAGTGAGCTGCGGGACAGATGGAACGGAGTGAGCAGATGGAGCATCGAGACAAACAATACTGGGTCATCCTGTGTTGTGTGTGAAAGCATTGCGGTATCACCCAGCTCCACCCTGACCTTTGACCTTTTGACGAGGTTTACTCATTCTATAGTAATAGAACTTAGGGAAAGCTAACCATGACCTTTGACCTTATGGCTCCAAACCCAGGGTTTCCGCTGGTAGTATTTCTGCATGGTGGCCCGCCATGCCAGAAACTCAGCCACCATGCTAAGAAAATAAATGAAGAAATGACGCTCAGCAAGCGAAAGACGCATGTGACAGTCACCCGCATGTCAGAGTTCTGGAGCACACCGCCTGCGTGACCATTCCAGTCGGCAGGCAGACCTATCTAGCGTCACTGTTCAAGAGACAAACCTAATTCTGTGTCAGAGCAAGGCACGAGTTTATGTACAGTGGATATAAAAAGTTTACACACCCCTGTTCAAATTCCAGGTTTTTGTGATGTAAAGAAATGAGACCAAGATAAATCATTTCAAAATGTTTTCCACCATTAATGTGACCTATAACCTATACAACCCAATTGAAAAGCAAACTGAAATCTTTGAAGGGGAAAAATAAAAAAAACTTACGATAACTTGGTTGCATAAATATGCACCCCCTGTTATAACTGGGGATGTGGCTGTGTTCACAATTAACCAATCACATTCAAACTCATGTTAAATGGGAGTCAGCACACACCTGCCACCATTTAAAGTGCCTCTGATTAACCCTAAATAAAGTTCAGGCTGTTCTAGTAGGCTCTTCCTGACATTTTTGTTGTCACATCTTACAGCACAAGCCATGGTCCGCAGAAAGCTTTCAAAGCATCAGAGGGATCTCCTTGTTCAAAAGTATCAGTCAGGAGAAGGGTACAAAAGAATTTCCAAGGCATTAATATACTATGGAACACAGTGAAGACAGTCATCATCAAGTGGAGAAAATACAGTATGCCACAACAGTGACATTACCAAGAACTGGACGTCCCTCCAAAATTGATGAAAAGACGAGAAGAAAACTGGTCAGGGAGGCTGCCAAGAGGCTGACAGCAACATTGAAGGAGCTGCAGGAATTTCTGGCAAGTACAGGCTGTTTACTACATGTGATAACAATCTCCCGTCTAGGGTGGCAAGACAGAAGCCTTATCTTATGAAGAAAAACATCCAAGCCCGGCTACATTTTGCAAAAACACATTTGAAATCTTCCAAACGCATGTGGGAAAATGTGTTATGGTCCGATGAAACCAAGGTTGAACTTTTTGGTCATAATTTCAAAAGGTATATTTAGTGCAAATCACCAAAAGAACACCATACCTACAGTGAAGCATGGTGGTGGTAGCATCATGCTTTGAGGCTGTTTTTCTTCAGCTGGAACTGGGGCCTTAGTCAAGGTGGCGGGAATAATGAACAGTTCCAAATACCAGTCAGTGTTGGCACAAAACCTTCAGGCTTCTGCTAGAAAGCTGAAGATGAAGATGAACTTCATCTTTCAGCACGACAATGACCCAAAGGACACATTCAATTCAACAAAAGAATGGCTTCACCAGAAGAAGATTAAGGTTTTGGAATGGCTCAGCCAGAGTCCAGCCCTGAATCCAATCGAACATCTGTGGCGTGATCTGAAGAGGGCTGTGCACAGGAGATGTCCTCGCAATCTGACAGATTTGGAGCGTTTTTGCAAAGAAGAGTGGGCAAATATTGCCACATCAAGATGTGCCACGTTGATAGACTCCTACCCAAAAAGACTGAGTGCTGTAATAAAAGCCAAAAGTGCTGCAACAAAGTATTAGTTAAAGAGTGTGCATATTTATAACAGGTTATTTTAAGTTTTTTATTTTTTATTTTTCCCCTTAAAAGATTACAGTTTGTCTTTCAATTGGGTCGCACAGGTTGTAGATCACATTAATGGTGGAAAAAGTTTTGAAATGATTTATCTTGGTCTCATTTTTTTACATCACAAAAACCTGGCATTTGAACAGGGGGGTGTAAGAGCAGCAGTGGTTAGCACTGTGGCAGCACAGTGGCAGCACAGTAGGAAGGTCGTAGGTTCGATCCCACCCCCTGACCATCAGTGACCCTTCTGTGTGGAGTTTGCATGTTCTCCCCAGGGATGGGACGGTAGGCTCCGGAGCTTCAAGGGTGCTCCAAGCTTGTCCAGGAAATATTTGGCAAAGTGCGTTTCAAGGCGTGTATTGCTGACGTCGTACCATGTGACTGGGTCAGGAAGCCATTCATGATTTTGCACGCAACATGAAACAAAGAGAGCACCGATACACAATGGAAATCCCTGCCCTCACATTTTGTGTTGTCAATGTTTAACTGTGTAAGGGATTTGTCACAGCTTTTCAGATGGAGCCAGCACCAAAAACAGACTTCTCCCGTTTGGGAACAGTTTGATCTCATTTCTCCCACTGATACATTTTTCACAAATCGTGGATATTTATCGTAACTGAAGTGATGGCCTAGCGGTAAAGCATCTGCCCTGCAACTGGGAGGCTGGGGCCATTCTTGTAATTTTATTTTTATTTGCAAGGTGAAGTGTCTGTTGTGTTTCAAAGAGTTTGGATGAACTCCAAACTCATTCACCTCTGTCCTTATTGTCATGCAGGGCACTATTGTGCCCTGCATGACAATAAGGACGGAGGTGAATGTACTGGGAGAGACAGAAACTTGTCTACCCTACAGTGTACAAACTTGCAGTAGCCTTCCTTTGCACACCTGCATCCTCTGTGCTCTGAGAGTATTCTCCAAAGCTGGAGAAATAATCTTAAAAAAAAAAAAAGAAATCGCCTTAGTCCAAAGACTGCTGAAAAGTTATTTCTTAATAAAAATCTATAAGTACCACAAGCACATTCACTGTAGTCACCCGAGTTTTATTTCTCTTTTCCCTTATGATCATATTTCTTAAAAGACAGTGCATTTGTTGAAATGGGAAAAAATACACATTAAACCAAAAATGCCCTTGTAAAAATCCGCATGTTGTATACGTTTTGTTCACTAGATGGCCTAGTAGAGAAAATGAAGTTTCACATGAAGCCAAGCCTATATGAACCATTTTGATGAAAAGCCTCAAGTCCCCTAGAAAGCCTCATCTAGCCATCCCTAGTTCTCCCCATGTCTGCGTGGGTTTATCGTGGGAACTCCGGTTTCCTCCCACAAGCCAAAAAAATGCAAGTTAGGTTAACAGGAGACTGTAAAGTGGCCCTAGGTCTGAATGTGTGTGTGAATGGTGAAGGGATTGGTGCTGCACCATGGCTGCCTCATCCAACCACATGGATGCCCTGAATTTCCCTCTGGGATTAATAAAAGTATACAAAATTCAAAAAAAACAAAAAAACAAAAAAAAACAAAACAGTGGAGGCATTTATTGTGGTTTTAACCCACTGTTAACAGGAACAATAAGAGTCACTTACCAAACAGGTGTGGTTAGGCTTCATATGCAGGCTAACTGAGGGAAAGGCAGGGGTGACTGAATCGCTGAGGATTTACTTCATCAGCAGTATTAATTAATTAATTTATGTTCATTAGTATGTACCTAGCAAATTAAAATGAGCAAAATTCATGAAGTCAGTGACTTAAACCCATCAACTGAACAGACCACTTTAGGGAACAGGTCAAGTGGACCCCTGACCATATGAGCACCCCGAGTGGACCCTGGGATCCAATCTGTACAGTGGGGCAAAAAAGTATTTAGTCAGCCACCAATTGTGCAGGTTCTCCCACTTAAAAGATGAAAGAGGTCTCCAATTTTCATCATAGGTATACCTCAACTATGAGAGACAAAATGAGAAAAAAAAAATCCAGAAAATCACATTGAAGGATTTTTACTGAATTAATTGGTAAATTCCTCGGTAAAATAAGTATTTGGTCACCTACAAACAAGCAAGATTTCTGGCTCTCACAGACCTGTAACTTCTTCTTTAAGAGGCTCCTCTGTCCTCCACTCGTTACCTGTATTAATGGCACCTGTTTGAACTCATTATCAGTATAAAAGACACCTGTCCACAACCTCAAACAGTCAGACTCCAAACTCCACTATGGCCAAGACCAAAGAGCTGTCAAAGGACACCAGAAACAAAATTGTACACCTGCACCAGGCTGGGAAGACTGAATCTGCAATAGGTAAGCAGCTTGGTGTGAAGAAATCAACTGTGGGAGCAATTATTAGAAAATGGAAGACATACAAGACCACTGATAATCTCCCTCGATCTGAGGCTCCACGCAAGATCTCACCCCGTGGGGTCAAAATGATCACGAGAACGGTGAGCAAAAACCCCAGAACCACACGGGGGAACCTAGTGAATGACCTGCAGAGAGCTGGGACCAAAGTAACAAAGGCTACCATCAGAAACACACTACGCCGCCAGGGACTCAAATCCTGTAGTGCCAGACGTGTCCCCCTGCTTAAGCCAGTACATGTCCAGGCCCGTTTGAAGTTCGCTAGAGAGCATTTGAATGATCCAGAAGAGGATTGGGAGAATGTCATATGGTCAGATGAAACCAAAATAGAACTTTATTGTAAAAACAACTTGTCGTGTTTGGAGGAGAAAGAACTCCATACCTACTGTGAAGCATGGGGGTGGAAACATCATGCTTTCGGGCTGTTTTTCTGCAAGGGGACCAGGACGACTGATCCGTGTAAAACAGGGGTGTCCAACCATGTGCCATGGAGAGCCAAGACCCTGCAGGTTTTACCTCCAACCAGTGTCTTCAACAGCAGATTTCTGTGAACTTCTTCCCACTGATTGCTGATAAGTGAAAACACCTGCTGAAGAGACTGGGTAGAAGAGAAAACCTGCAGGGTCTTGGCTCTCCATGGCACATGGTTGGACACCCCTGGTGTAAAAGAAAGAATGAATGGGGCCATGTATCATGAGATTTTGAGTGAAAACCCCCTTCCATCAGCAAGGGCATTGAAGATGAAACGTGGCTGGGTCTTTCAGCATGACAATGATCCCAAACACACCGCCCGGGCAATGAAGGAGTGGCTTCGTAAGAAGCATTTCAAGGTCCTGGAGTGGCCTAGCCAGTCTCCAGATCTCAACCCAATAGAAAATCTTTGGAGGGAGTTGAAAGTCCATGTTGCCCAGCGACAGCCCCAAAACATCACTGCTCTAGAGGAGATCTGCATGGAGGAATGGGCCAAAATACCAGCAACAGTGTGTGAAAATCATGTGAAGACTTACAGAAAATGTTTGACCTCTGTCATTGCCAACAAAGGGTATATAACAAAGTATTGAGATGAACTTTTGTTATTGACCAAATACTTATTTTACCGAGGAATTTACCAATTAATTCATTAAAAATCCTTCAATGTGATTTTCTGGATTTTTTTTCTCATTTTGTCTCTCATAGTTGAGGTATGCCTATGATGAAAATTGGACACCTCTCTCATCTTTTAAGTGGGAGAACTGGCACAATTGGTGGCTGACTAAATACTTTTTTGCCCCACTGTACATGTACAAGTATATTTTCAATCCAGTGATTTACAAACTGATTCAGAGCTTTCTAAAGCCTCATTCAGAGCATTATAGTCCCGCATACCTATTCTGTGCATTTTCATCTGGGGGCAGACAGTGGTGGTGAGCAGCTTTGGCAGAGAAGAAAAGTCTTTTGAAAGCAGAAACAGAGCCAAAACCTTCTCTGGGTCAGCTTCGTTGTCACCTTACACTATATATATATAATTTTATTTTATTTTACACTTCTTGGTGTCTGGGAAAAGTCTTTCCAACAGTTTTACACAAATTCTTGTTGTTCTCCTTCGCAGTTACATTCACTGGATTGAGAATGTACTTGTACATGTACAGATTGGATCCTGGGGTCCACTTGGGGTGCTCACATGGTCAGGGGTCCACTTGACCTGTATCCCCACTTTATAACAGTGGCCTCGGCCTCCGCATCTCATTATGAAACGGGATTCCCCAGCAGGCATTAGCCCACAACATCCTCCTACAGTAATCTCTGCTGGCTAATGGGAATCTAAAAAAATTTGTATTTTTGATTGCCATTATGATCTTTCATAAGATGGCGACATGAGCCAATTGCGCACCATTTCAGCGTATTCCTTGTGGAAATTAAGCTAACCACAGTTTCTTCATCTCTCCCTGATAAAATAATTAAAACTGAACACTCCTCACCATCCTCCTCTTCCTTCTCTCCTCCTCCTCCAGCAGCTTCTTCATCTCTCCCACCGCTCCGGTGATCAGCGCCTCCAGCACCGAGCACAGCTGCTGGATCATTACACACGAGAAGCTCATTTATCCGCCGAGACGCCGCCCGGAGCTTCGAGGGAGAAAAACAAACAACAAAAACAACCACGAGCTAACTGTGCAGATGCTGAACTAAGGGAAATGTTACACGGTTACTCCCCCGGATAGGACAACAACATCCGGTTTCCACAAGAAATGGTTCCGCTTTTAGATTTACGAGATAAATTTAGGATTTTATTTTTTTAAATCTCAAATTTTGCTTTCAGACTGGCCCATTATATTCCTAGATTTGAGTAGGAATGAATTTCAATATTGAAATAGATGTAAATAAATGTGTGATTTCAACTTTCTCTCACCTCGATATTCAAAACGTTTTAAAGTCGAACTCAAGGACAATCACTAAAATAAAACACAGTTTTAATGTTTATGTCCATCCATACAGGGACCGCAGAACATTTTCAGATTTTGTTCAAATCCCCTTATAAATCCTAGTAGTTGTGTTGAGCTATTTAAATTGTTCTTGTTTGATTTGTTTATTGCAAACAACTGCTAGTTTGTATATTTTGCCAGTAAACCTAATTTATAGTGGGGGTTGAATGATTTTATTGCAACTGTAAATGAAATCCTCATCAAAATTACATTTTGTATTTACTCAGGTTGTCTTTATCTTGTGGCGGGTTGATTCAACCCCCCACAACACAGAGACAGAGCACAGAGACAGTCAGCTCGCACTCCTTGGTTTTTTCCGCTGCACTACTGAGATGTAATGTGCCATTCATGTATTGTGATGCAATGTGCCATTCATGTATAGTGTTCATGCGTTCTGTCCTTACTGTGACCTGGAGGCTGAGATCAATATGTAGATGTGCTTTGGTGTAACCCCCACAAACAGACTGGTCAAACACAGCGCTCGGCTAGAGCAAATAACATAACAGTGAAATTGTAGAAGAGCTTGGAAATGAAGAGGCGATTTGGTTTATAAGCAAAGCTTTAATATTCAGCTCTTCTAACAAGTCTCATCTGGTGCAGAGAGTGGCAGAAGGGAAAAGAGACAGAATTTCTCCAACTCACTGATTTTATACATGCACACAACAAAAGACATGCATAACAAAGGCTGACATCCCTCATTATCTTAATCCCCCCATTGTCTTGGTATTTCCTCTCCTCGCCTTGTGGGGTGAGGGTAGCTCCTCCGGTCTCCTCTGCCGCGTCCGAGAACGTCTTTGTTCTTCGCTCGGCGGGTGAGAGTCCTTTGTCCTTTCAGAGGTGTGAAGTTCTTTACATATGTAGTTACCAAACATTTCAACATGCTTCAACATATGTAGTTATGGAATATATGGTTAATATAGACCACAGGCCCCCCAAACAACTAAGAAAGGACAACAGAAAGGTTCACAGTCTAAGATAGTTATTATGACATACTAGGTGTTACATCTGTTGCCACGGAAGAAACTTTCCAGCAGCCATGCTCCTAAGAGAGTTCAGTGGTAATCATAACAGCATAGTAAAATCATAAGTCAGTCCTAAACTGTTGCAGCACAATTAGTGAATAATTGTGGAGTGGTTGGTATCAGTCCCTGTGCTGTCTGGGTTTTAATCTTCTCCCAAAACTGCTGTAGGTTGGTTTAGGCGTCCTGCTGGGACCTTCTTGTGAGGAATCTGCAGTGTGGGAAGTAGAGAGGTTATTTGTTCCCTGCCTGGGGGCTGAGTCTTTTCTTTTGGGGGGTCTACCTCGCCAAGGTGCTCTCGCCAACTGTGCAGGCTCGTCTTTCAACAAGAAGGCAGGTTTAAGTCTGTCAATGCTGACTGTTTCTTTTCTATCCCCAAAATCAAGCACAAAGTGTTTATCACCATGTTCCAGCACTCTGAATGGCCCATCGAATGCTGGGCGCAAAGTTGGTTTTAAAGCTTCATGCTTAACAAAAACGAACTCAGCATTTTTTAAAGTTTGAGGGACAAAAACCCGTGGGAAGGAGTGATGAGCTGGACCGGGGAGAGAGTTCAGTCCGTTGCTGCCTAAAAACCTTGGGACTGGAAGGCGCCCTGGCTCTGGGTTCTCTGGTAAAAATTCACCTGGGAGCCTGAGAGGTTGTGCAAAGACTAATTCTGCGGGAGAGGCGTCTAGATCCTCTTTAGGTGCAGCACGCAACCCCAATAAAACCCAGGGAAGTTTATTTACCCAATTTGTGTCCGTTAGTGAGGCTCTGAGGGCAGCCTTTAAAGACCTGTGAAAACGCTCACATAACCCATTAGCCTGAGGGTGATAAGCGGTGGTGCGATGAATTGTTGCCCCTAAGCTGTTGGACATGGCTGACCAGAGCTCTGAGACAAATTGAGGCCCCCTATCGGACGTGATGTCCGATGGGACGCCGAAACGTGCCACCCAGTTTGTCAAAAAAACGCGAGTGACTTCCTCCGCTGTGGTTGCCACTAGAGGGACCACCTCTGGCCAGCGCGTGGTGCGGTCTATCATTGTTAACAGGTGTGTGAAACCTTGGGAGGAAGGTAGTGGCCCCACGAGGTCGACATGAACGTGGTCGAACCTTCTAGCAGGGATTGGAAAAGGCTCCAGAGGGGCTTTTGTGTGTCTGTGTATTTTGGCGCGTTGACAAGAAATGCAAGTTTTTGCCCATTCTTTTACGTTTTTGTGCAGGCCTGGCCACACAAACTTTTCGGCGACCATTTTAACCGAGGCGCGCACACCTGGGTGCGCGAGGGAGTGAATTGCGTCGAAAATACAGCGGCGCCATGTAGCTGGTACTAACGGGCGAGGTCGGCCGGTTGAAACATCGCATATTAGGGGGGGCACGCTGTCGCGTAAACCCTTTTCCTCCAGCCTTAACCCTGTTGGTCCAGACAGGAGTGCGCGCACGTCCGCGTCACTGTTTTGTTCCTCCGCCATGGCTGCATAATCTATCCCTGCACGGATAGGTGCTGCGTATGTGTCTGCGTTAGTGAAGAGTTCTGCTGCTGAGGCAGTATAATCTGTCTCCCCGCGCTCTGGTGGTGTCACAGCACGAGAGAGACAGTCCGCTACTACGTTAAGTTTGCCTGCCACGTGTCGAATGTCTGTGGTGAACTCTGAAATCGCAGCTAGCTGTCTTTGTTGCCTGCCTGACCATGGTTCTGAAATTTTAGCCATAGCAAAGGTGAGCGGTTTATGGTCTACAAAAGCCGTGAAATTCCGCCCTTCTAACCAGAACTGGAAGTGGCGGATGGATAAATGAAGCGCCAGCAGCTCTCTGTCAAAAGTGCTGTATTTGCGTTCAGTTTGGTTTAGCGATTTGCTAAAAAATGCTAAAGGTTGCCAGACCCCGCTGACAAGTTGTTCTACAACTGCCCCTATAGCTAGGTCTGAAGCATCTGTGGTTAGTGCAATGCGGGCCAAGGGATCTGGGTGAACTAACAATGTGGCGTTAGCTAGGGCGCTTTTTACTTCCGCGAAAGCGCGTTCGCGCTCCGGGGTCCATTCGACCGCGTTGGAAGCTTTCTTTTTTTTGAGCGCGTCGTATAGGGGCTGCATGAGCTGAGCTGCGTGGGGGAGGAAGCGGTTGTAAAAATTAACCATCACTAAAAATTCCTGTAGCGATTTGACCGTTTGTGGCCGTGGAAAACTTTCTATCGCATGAACTTTGTCTGGAATTGGAACTGCCCCCTTCGGAGAGACTTTGTGTCCTAAAAAATCAATTTGTGACACGCCGAATTTGCATTTGGCTGGATTGATTATTAGCCCGTGCTCTTCTAGCCTCTGAAAAACCGTAGTGAGATGCTGCTCGTGTTCTTCCTCAGACGAGCTGGCTACCAGCATGTCGTCGAGGTAGACGAAAACAAAAGGGAGGTCACGTAGGACCGCGTCCATCATTCGTTGAAAAGTTTGAGCAGCGCCTTTGAAGCCGAAAGGCATTCGCAGGAATTCAAAAAGGCCGAAAGGGGTTATTACCGCTGTTTTAGGAACGTCTTCCGCTCGGACTGGGACTTGGTGATAACCGCGGACTAAGTCTATTTTTGAAAAAATGCGCGAACCCGTTAGATGTAGTGAAAAATCTTGAATGTGAGGGATTGGGTAACGGTCATGCGCTGTAGCGTTGTTTAATCTGCGGTAATCTCCGTACGGTCTCCAAGAACCGTCGGATTTCGGAACCATGTGAAGTGGTGAGGCCCAGGGGCTCTTCGAGCGTCTAACAATGCCCAATTTTTCAAGAGTTGTAAACTCGTCCCGTGCTATGTTGAGCTTGGCCACGTCTAAGCGGCGAGCTTTGGCAAAAACGGGAGGTCCCGTTGTGGGAATGAAGTGTTCAACCCCGTGTTTAGCCACAGTGGCTGAGAATTTGGGGATTGTGAGTGCTGGAAATTGGGTGAGGAGTTGCTCAAACTTACCTCCTGCTGTGGTGACGTTGGCCTGCACAGGTGGCGGAGAAACTCGGGCTGAGCATGGAATAGAAACAAAGGACAGTGCATTAACCAGGCGCCTATTTGCTAGATCCACTAATAACCCATGTGCACACAAATAATCTGCGCCTAATAAGTTAAAACTCACCGCCGCTACAACAAATGTCCATCTGTAGCTGCGGCCGTGGATGAGGAGGTGCAGGCTCTTTTCGCCGAATGTGTCGATGCTAGAGCCGTTGGCTGCCACGGCTCCGTTGCCCCGGGTGCCCGTGGCTCGATCTGCGTGGGAGGGCATGACGAAACTCAGCTGGGCTCCTGTGTCGATGAGAAACTACTTGCCTGAGTGTCCATCCGTCACGTACAACAGCTTGTTTTTCTCGCCGAGAGCCGCTGCCGTTAGCGGCTCTCGGCTTTGGCATTTAAATTTGCAGGGGGGAACACATTTGTGAGCCTTCTCGGCGAAGCGGTGGTGGTAATAACAAACATCGCTCCGTCTGTTACGTCTTGGCCGTGTCGCTGTCACCGTGGGCTGGGTCTGCTCCGTGGGTTGTGGCTCCTCGTGGCTCGGGGCGTCAGCGTTGAGGTCTGCGGATGCTGCTGTGAGTGTCAGCTCCTTGCAGGCGTTGACGAGCCGATGAGCTTCGTTGGCCAGCATGCGGAAGTCTTGGTGGTTGTTGCACTTCATGCTGGCGAGTGTCCCTCTCATGTGTGGCGGCAGCGTGCTGAGGAAAATAAACTGGAAGAAGAAGTTGTCATTGTCCTCTTCTTTAAGCTGTAGCAAATCCTCCATGAGGGCCTTCGGTTTGCCCCCTCTGTGGCCATAGACCGCCAGGATCTTCTCGGCTCTCTCTTCCGCTGATGGGACGTAGTTCGCCACGATGGTTGCTTTGAGCGTCTCGTATTTGTCCCGGGCCGGTGGTCGCCGGATCATGCTCCGCACACACTTCGAAGTGGCGGCGTCGAGTTTGGAGACGATATGATAAAATTTGGTGTCATCAGCCGTGATGCCCGCCAGTGTAAATTGGGCTTCAGCCTGCTGAAACCAAGAGGTGGGGTCTTCTTGCCAGAAGTCTGGCAGCTGGACAGCGACGGCATTCGTGCACACCATCACTGTTGTGCCCGCCGGGTGAGAGTGCCTTGCCTCAGCTCTCACGGCGGTGCTGGTGCTCGGTTGAGCCCTCTCAATCTCTTCTGCCGGGGGGAACAGTTGTCCATCTGCTCCCTCGTCTGCGTGGCGGCTGGCGTCTGCCTGGGTCGCCGCGGATGAGTCGATTGCGGGGGAACGCCTCAGGTCCATACTCGCGTCAAGGTCACCAGTGTAGAAGAGCTTGGAAATGAAGAGGCGATTTGGTTTATAAGCAAAGCTTTAATATTCAGCTCTTCTAACAAGTCTCATCTGGTGCAGAAAGTGGCAGAAGGGAAAAGAGACAGAATTTCTCCAACTCACTGATTTTATACATGCACACAACAAAAGACATGCATAACAAAGGCTGACATCCCTCATTATCTTAATCCCCCCATTGTCTTGGTATTTCCTCTCCTCGCCTTGGGGGGTGAGGGTGGCTCCTCCGGTCTCCTCCGCCGCGTCCGGGAACGTCTTTGTTCTTCGCTCGGCGGGTGAGAGTCCTTTGTCCTTTCAGAGGTGTGAAGTTCTTTACATATGTAGTTACCAAACATTTCAACATGCTTCAACATATGTAGTTATGGAATATATGGTTAATATAGACCACAAAATGTGTATTAATGTCTACAGGCAGACTCGTTTCGTCTGGCTCACTTCTGTGATGTTAACGTTGCCTTTCATGCATTGTGCTCATGCGTCCTGTCCTCACTGTGACCTAGGGACTGAGATCAGTATGTCTCTCAAATGCAAATGTCTTATGCCTGTTCTGTTATCTCTTTGATCATACCAACTGCTGGGGTATGTCCTTTTGATGTATTGTTGTGGTCGAGTATATATGCTGCAACTCTGTAACGCAAACCCTCTCTCACTCTCTCATTCCCACTTCTGCAACTGCTGCTGCGAGACACACACACTGTCTCCTCTTTGAGAGCCTGAGGACATCACCTCAGCCTGCAGCACGAGGGCTGGGGAGGTGTTCCGACGAAGGCGGGTGATAATAAAGCTATTTAAAAATCCAACGCTGCCTATATTTTATCATCCGCCGCAATCTAATATTAAAATTTGTTTGATGATCTGAAACACTGAAGTGTGACAAATATGCAAAAATATAAGAAATTGGGGCAAATACTGTTTGACAACACTGTACCAGTGGAGGTATGGAGATGCTGTGGGACACATATGTGAGTTTCATATGCTTCATATGTATATCACTGTATGCTTACTGTATGCTTCACGTCTCAGATGAACAAAAGGACTGAGCCTCCTAGGAGATAACAGGAGGATGTGAAATGTGGTCTTTGTTATGCAGAGAGATGGCCTTGGGAGATTTCCGGGCCACCAGTAACTTTAGGTGGAGGTGATAAGACCTGGAAGAAGACGCATTGTGACTTGGGATTAAATACAATGTAACTGTGTACTTTGATGTTCCAGGGTATAAAAGAATGAATGTCTGGGGGTTTCTTTCTCTTTCTGTTTTTGGATGATGTTGGAGAATGTGAATAAACCTGACTCGTGAGATAAACTCAGCCTCGTCATTCCCACATTCTCCACACTGGTGACCCTAAGACGTATCATGAGCGAAAGAAATTCCCCCGAGCCGGACTCGTCAGGAGCCAGCCAGGCGAACGCAGCCACAGTCAAGCTACCAGACTTCTGGCAAGACAACCCGTGCTCCTGGTTCCACTTGGCCAAAGCACAGTTCGCCCTCCAGGGGATAACGGTAGATGACACGAAATTCTACCATGTTATTGCCAAGCTCAACAACCGCACGGCTCGACATGTGCAGAGCCTTTTGGAGCGCCCACCGGCCGACGACAAATACGGTGGGTTGAAGGCTGCGCTCATCCAGCGTTTCACCCCCTCAGTCCAGGAGAGAGCGGAGAGGCTCCTGGCTCTGAACAACTTGGGAGATAGCACGCCCTTCGACTTGATGGAGGACATGCTGAGGTTGAGGGGCTCAGACGGCGACGACTTCCTCTTCACCCACATTTTGCTGAGAACCCCACCGTCGGCCACGAGAGCGACCCTGGCCAGTTCACCGTTGTTGGCCCAGCGGGACTTCCGCGCGCTGGCCCAGGAGGCACAACGGATTCTCAACACCAGCAAACAGTGCGCGGCCACCACGGCAGCGACGGAGCTCGGCGCGACGACCGGAGATGGCAGGGGGCCAGAGGCGGCGGTAGCAGACCCACCAACAACGGTGGCGGTGAGGGCCAAGGATCGCAGAGAAGACGACCTCTGTTTCTACCATCGCCACTTTGCAGAGAGGGCACGCAAATGTATACCACTGTGCCAGTTCAAGCGCTCGGGAAACGCCAAGGCCGGGGGTTGGTAGCAGCCGCGGCCCTTGGGGAAGAGAACAAGCTGCTCTACTTGACGGATGCGCGCTCGGGGAGGCAATTCCTCGTGGACACAGGCTCCCAAGTGAGTTTCATCACACCTACCTATGCTGACCGGCTCGTGGGTCCCGGAAGTCACGGGGCGTCAGCAGCGAACGGCTCGAGGATTAAGACCTTTGGTGAAAGGACTCTCCTTCTATCCCTACACGGCCGTACATTTGAGCGGACTTTTGTTATAGCTGCAGTGAGCTTCAATATGTTGGGAGCTGATTTTCTGTGCTCACATGGTTTGTTGGTTGATCTTGCTAATAGGCGCCTGGTTAATGCACTTTCTTTTTATTCTATTCCCTGTACAGCCCGAGTGACCCCGCCCACAGCACAAGCCAACGTCGCAACGGCAAGCGGTAAGTTCCACACGCTACTCACTCAGTTCCCAGCACTCACGGTTCCCACATTTTCAGCAGCTGTCGCTTAACACAGAGTGGAACATTTTATTACTACCACCGGACCGCCCGTTTTTGCAAAAGCTCGGCGCTTGGATGCAGCTAAACTGACCATAGCGCGCGAGAAGTTCGCCAACCTGGAAAAGCTGGGCATCATCAGGCGTTCGAAAAGCCCATGGGCTTCCCTGCTTCACATGGTCCCTAAAGCTGACGGCTCGTGGCGTCCTTGTGGAGATTTCCACAGGTTGAACAACGCTACAGCGCACGACCGCTACCCAATCCCGCATATCCAAGATTTTTCCGTTCATTTGGCAGGGGCGCGCGTTTTTTCTAAAATAGACTTGGTCCGCGGGTACCTCCAAGTCCCAGTGCGCGCTGAGGACATACCCAAAACAGCGGTAATAACTCCGTTTGGCCTGTTCGAGTTTTTGCGCATGCCGTTTGGGCTTAAAGGCGCTGCGCAGACGTTCCAACGCATGATGGACGCCGTGTTGCACGATCTCCCCTTCGTGTTCGTCTACCTGGACGACATCTTGGTAGCCAGCGCGTCCGAAGACGAACATGAAAATCACCTCACGGCAGTTTTCCGGAGGTTAGGAGAGCACGGGTTAATAATCAACCCAGAGAAGTGTCAGTTCGGGGCGACGCAGATTGACTTTTTGGGGCATCGCGTCTTTCCAGAAGGAGCGGTTCCTCTGCCTGACAAAGTGCGCGCAGTAACAAATTTTCCCCAGCCACAAACGGTCAAAGCGTTGCAGGAGTTTTTGGGAATGGTGAATTTTTATAACCATTTCCTCCCCCTCGCAGCACAGCTCATGCAACCATTGTATGCCGCGCTAAAACAAAAACCCACAAATAAAATCAAATGGTCTCCCGAGCGAGAGCACGCATTCTCGGAAGTCAAAACAGCCCTGGCAAACGCTGCGTTGTTAGCACATCCAGACCCAACGGCCCGCATAGCGCTCACTACTGACGCGCCAGATGTGGCCATAGGGGCGGTCGTGGAGCAGTATGAAGCCGGGGCTTGGCAACCGCTCGCCTTTTTCTGCAGGACCTTGCGCGATAGTGAAAGAAAATACAGCGCATTCGACAGGGAGTTGTTGGCTCTCCACTTGGCCATTCGCCACTTCCAGTTCTCAGAATCAGAATCAGAATCAGAATCAGATTTATTGCCATTGTTCATGTAGTACACAAACTAGGAATTTGTCTCGGTGCCATGCTGCAACATTAAAAACATGATGAGATAAAGAGATAAACTAAAAAACTAAAAGACTAAAAACATGCAATAAGTGTAGAATAATAAGTAATAATAATAATAATAATAATGAGTAATACTAGTCAAGGCAGTTTTAAATAAATTAGCAAGTAGCAGATAATATGGGGTACCACAGTGCAGTCGATAATGCAACAGAAAAACAGTGATGAACGACATGAGCTGCTGTATATAGTGTACGAGAGTCAATAAGTCACTTAATGTTCAGCAGTCTGATGGCAGAGGGGAAAAAGCTGTTCATGTGCCGGGAGGTTCTAGTCTGAATGGACCGAAGTCTTCTACCTGAGGGGAGGGGGGCAAACAGTATGTGACCAGGGTGTGAAGGATCGGCTATGATCCGGCCTGCACGCCTCCGGGTCCTGGAGATGTACAGGTCCTGGAGAGATGGGAGCTTGCAGCCGATCACCTTCTCAGCAGTGCGCACGATGCGCTGCAGCCTTAGTCTGTCCCTGGCAGTGGCTCCTGCGTACCACACGGTTATGGAGGAGGTGAGGATGGACTCGATGATGGCCGTGTAGAACTGCACTAACATCTTGGTGGGTAGCTTGAGCTTCCTCAGCTGCCGCAGAAAGAACATCCTCTGCTGGGCCTTTTTGATGAGGGAGCTGATGGATGGCTCCCATTTGAGGTCCCGGGTGATGGTGGTGCCCAAGAAGCGGAAGGAATCTGCAATGGTGATGGGAGAGCCTGTGATGGTGAGGGAGGGCAGGGGGGTTGTGACTTTCCTGAAGTCCACAATCATCTCCGCTGTCTTCAGAGCGTTCAGCTGCAGGTTGTTGTGGCTGCACCAGGACACCAGCTGGGCCACCTCTTTCCTGTAGACGGACTCGTCGCCGTTGGAGATGAGCCCGATGAGGGTGGTGTCGTCCGCAAACTTGATCAGCTTGACAGACTGGTGGGAGGAGGTGCAGGAGTTGGTATAAAGGGAGAAGAGTAGGGGGGAAAGTACACAGCCCTGGGGTGATCCGATGCTGATGCTAACAGAGTCCGAGACAGACTTCCCCAGCCGCACATGCTGCCTCCGGTCCGTCAGGAAGTTGGTGATCCACCTGCAGAGGGAGTCAGGCACGCCGAGCAGGGACAGCTTGTCCTGGAGCAGAGTGGGGCGGATGGTGTTGAATGCAGAGCTGAAGTCCACAAACAGGATCCTGGCGTAGGTTCCCGGGGAGTCCAGGTGCTGCAGGATGGAGTGGAGGGCCAGGTTGACTGCGTCGTCCACAGACCTGTTGGCACGGTAGGCAAACTGCAGCGGGTCCAGGAGGGGAGTGGTGATGGACTTGAGGTGAGACAGGACCAGGCGCTCAAAGGACTTCATGACTACAGAGGTGAGCGCTACAGGTCTGTAGTCGTTAAGTCCAGTAATCCGTGGCTTCTTGGGGACAGGGATGATGGTGGAGGATTTGAGGCAGGTCGGCACATGGCATAGCTTAAGGGAGGTGTTAAAAATGTCTGTGAAGACAGGAGTCAGCTCTTTCGCACACTGTCTCAGGGTGGAGGGAGACACACCGTCCGGCCCGGGGGCCTTGCGCGGGTTCAGTCTGGAGAATTGTCTGTGCACGTCCTGCTCACTGATGACAAGGGCAGGGGGGGAGGAGGAGGAGGGGGGGACCGCTTTTGATGAATTAGGGGCCGAGGAGGCAGTGGAGCTGGGTGGAGTGGGGGAGTTGGACACAGCTGACGAGGTGTCAAAACGGGCGTAATGTTGGGACAGTTTTTGACAAAGGGCTTTGTCATCCTGACCTTTAGAAGCCTGAGGCCGATAGTTGGTGATTTGCCTCAGTCCTCTCCACACAGAAGCCGAGTCATTAGCAGTGAACTGCTGCTGGAGTCTCTCAGAATACACAGATTTAGCTCTCCTCAGCTCTCTGTTAAACCGATATTTAACCTCCCTGTAGCAGTCTCTGTCTCCACTTTTCAACGCAGCTTCCTTCTCCTTTCTGATCTGTCTGAGCTTAGCAGTGAACCAGGGCTTATCATTAGAGTACCTCACCCTGGTGCGCGATGGGAGAATGCTCTCCTCACAAAAGTTGATATAGGAGTTCACAGTGTCTGTGTACTCATTAAGATCATGTGTGGCTCCTTTAAACATGTCCCAGTCAGTTATTTCCATGCATGTGTTCAGTTTCTCTCCAGCTTCACTGGTCAATTTCTTCGTGGTGGTCACAACAGGTTTAGTGAGTTTCAGTCTCTGTCTGTATGTGGGAATGAGGTGGACCATCACGTGATCAGATAGTCCGAGCGCAGCGCAGGGAACAGCACGATATGCGTCCTTCACTGTAGTGTAACAGTGATCCAGCGTGTTATTTCCTCTGGTTGGACATTTAATGAACTGTCTGTATCAGGGGAGCTCGTGACTCAGATTGCTCTGGTTAAAGTCGCCTACCACAATAACCAGGGAGTCTGGAAAATTCCGCTCCGCATGTAGGACGTGATCTGCGAGGGCGCACTGGGCCTCGCGCGCGTCCGCGTCGGGAGGGGCGTACACAGCGATCAAAGCAAATGATGCGAACTCCCGCGGGGAATAAAATGGCTTGCAGTTAACAGAGAGAAATTCTAGATCGGTAGAACAGTGTTGTGAAACCACCGTTACATCAGAGCACCAGCTGCTGTTAATGTAGAAGCACACTCCTCCTCCAATAGACTTACCGGAGAGCTCTGTGACGCGATCAGCACAAAACAGCTGGAATCCCTCGAGGCTGATCGCGCTGTCCGGTATGCTCCTTTTAAGCCAGGTCTCAGAGAAACAGATGACAGACGAGGAAGCGAGGTCCTTAAATCGCATCAGCAGTCTTAATTCTTCTACCTTGTTCAAGAGAGAATTGGCATTGGATAGAAATATGCCAGGCAAGGCTGTTCGCGTGCCTCTCCTTCGCAGCCGAGCGAGAATCCCCCCTCGCTTTCCTCTTTTTCGCCGTCTTACTCTTTGAGCCAAACAATGAATCAGATCGGCGGCAGGAGCTAAAAAAACTGGGAGAAGGTCCGTAGGAGTGAGAGTCCTGATATTTAATAGCTCTTCACGAGTATAAGAGCTGGCAGACACACAATCGACGAACAAAAACAAACAAATTAAACAAATTAAAGGGCAGCGTAGCACCATGTCGACCACTGTGGGCGCCATCTTGGAAAAAAAAGTTCTGGCTGGAGGGACGCCGTTTCACCGCGTTCGTTGATCACAAGCCGCTGACTTTCACGATGGCCAAGGTTTCAGAACCATGGTCGGGCCGGCAGCAGAGACAGCTGGCCGCGATCTCAGAGTTTACTACCGATATCCAGCATGTGGCGGGTAAACTTAATGTAGTGGCAGACTGCCTCTCGCGCGCCGTGGCGGCTCCAGCCCGCGTAGGGATAGATTATGCAGCCATGGCCGCGGATCAGGTTAGCGACGCGGACGTGCGCGCGCTCCAGTCTGGACCAACAGGGTTAAGGCTGGAGAACAGGGTGCTGCAAGACGGCATGCCCCCCCTAATCTGCGATGTCTCCACTGGGCGACCGCGTCCTGTGGTACCGGCCGCGTGGCGTCGCCGCGTTTTTGACTCGATCCATTCTCTGGCGCACCCAGGAGTGCGCGCGTCGGTCAAAATGGTGGGAGAGAAATTTGTATGGCCGAGCCTGCGCAGACAAGTTAAAGAGTGAGCGGCAGCCTGCATGGCTTGTCAACGAGCCAAGGTACACAGACACACGAGAGCTCCCTTGGAGCCATTTCACATTCCGGCTAAGAGGTTTGATCATGTTCACGTGGACCTCGTAGGCCCCCTCCCGCCCTCACAGGGGTGCAGACATCTTCTGACAATGGTTGACCGCACCCCGCGCTGGCCGGAAGTGGTCCCACTGTCGGCAACCACAGCCGAGGAGGTGGCGCGCGCATTTTTAACGGCATGGGCAGCGCGTTTTGGAGTCCCGTCGGACATTACGTCCGATAGAGGCCCTCAATTTGTTTCCGAACTTTGGTCAGCAATGGCCCGCAGCCTGGGGGCAACGATCCACCGCACGACCGCCTACAATCCGCAGGCTAACGGGTTATGCGAACGTTTTCACAGGTCATTGAAGGCGGCCCTCAGAGCGTTGCTTACGGATGCAAATTGGGTGGACAGGCTACCATGGGTTTTATTGGGGTTGCGTTCTGCACCTAAAAAGGTTTAGAAACCTCCCCAGCTGAGCTAGTTTTCGCACAGCCACTTCGGCTGCCCGGGGAATTTCTCCCAGATAATCCGGCGCCAGAGTGCTCCCCAGCTCAGCGGTTACAGAGTAGCACGGACTCAAGCACGCTACTTGGCCCCGTTCACCAGTTTTCCGCGCGTTTTTGTGCCTAAAGCTTTAAAAAATGCGGAGTTTGTTTTTGTCAGACACGATGCCCATCGCCCACCGTTACGACCACCTTGTGATGGACCATATAGAATGCTGGAAACAGGGGATAAGCATTTTTTGCTAGATTTGGGGGGCAGAAAAGAAATGATTGGCATAAACAGGCTCAAACCCGCTTTTGTGGTGGCTGACAAAGTTGTGCAGTTGGCTAAGGCTCCTCGGCGCGGCAGACCCTAACTAACTACAGTGAGGCAAAAAAGTATTTAGTCAGCCACCAATTGTGCAAGTTCTCCCACTTAAAAGATGAGAGAGGTCTCCAATTTTCATCATAGGTATACCTCAACTATGAGAGACAAAATGAGAAAAAAAATCCAGAAAATCACATTGAAGGATTTTTAATGAATTAATTGGTAAATTCCTCAGTAAAATAAGTATTTGGTCACCTACAAACAAGCAAGATTTCTGGCTCTCACAGACCTGTAACTTCTTCAAGAGGCTCCTCTGTCCTCCACTCATTACCTGTATTAATGGCACCTGCTTGAACTCGTTATCAGTATAAAAGACACCTGTCCACAACCTCAAACAGTCAGACTCCAAACTCCACTATGGCCAAGACCAAAGAGCTGTCAAAGGACACCAGAAACAAAATTGTAGACCTGCACCAGGCTGGGAAGACTGAATCTGCAATAGGTAAGCAGCTTGGTGTGAAGAAATCAACTGTGGGAGCAATTATTAGAAAATGGAAGACATACAAGACCACTGGTAATCTCCCTCGATCTGGGGCTCCACGCAAGATCTCACCCCGTGGGGTCAAAATGATCACGAGAACGGTGAGCAAAAATCCCAGAACCACATGGGGGGACCTAGTGAATGACCTGCAAAGAGCTGGGACCAAAGTAACAAAGGCTACATCAGAAACACACTACGCCGCCAGGGACTCAAATCCTGCAGTGCCAGACGTGTCCCCCTGCTTAAGCCAGTACATGTCCAGGCCCGTCTGAAGTTTGCTAGAGAGCATTTGGATGATCCAGAAGAGGATTGGGAGAATGTCATATGGTCAGATGAAACCAAAATAGAACTTTTTGGTAAAAGATCAACTTGTCATGTTTGGAGGAGAAAGAACACCATACCTACTGTGAAACATGGGGGTGGAAACATCATACTTTGGGGCTGTTTTTCTGCAAAGGGACCAGGACGACTGATCCGTGTAAAGGAAAGAATGAATGGGGCCATGTATCGTGAGATTTTGAGTGAAAACCTCCTTCCACCAGCAAGGGCATTGAAGATGAAATGTGGCTGCGTCTTTCAGCATGACAATGATCCCAAACACACTGCCCAGGCAACAAAGGAGTGGCTTTGTAAGAAGCATTTCAAGGTCCTGGAGTGGCCTAGCCAGTCTCCAGATCTTAACCCCATAGAAAATGTTTGGAGGGAGTTGAAAGTCTGTGTTGCCCAGCGACAGCCCCAAAACATCACTGCTCTAGAGGAGATCTGCATGGAGGAATGGGCCAAAATACCAGCAACAGTGTGTGAAAACCTTGTGAAAACTTACAGAAAACATTTGACCTCTGTCATTGCCAACAGAGGGTATATAACAAAGTATTGAGATGAACGTTTGTTATTGACCAAATACTTATTTTACCGAGGAATTTACCAATTAATTCATTAAAAATCCTTCAGTGTGATTTTCTGGATTTTTTTTTCTTATTTTGTCTCTCATAGTTGAGGTATACCTATGATGAAAATTGCAGACCTCTCTCATCTTTTAAGTGGGAGAACTTGCACAATTGGTGGCTGACTAAATACTTTCTTACCCCACTGTAACTAACTAACTAACCTGCACTTATATAGCGCTTTTCTAGTCACAAAGACCACTCAAAGCGCTTTCACTAGTACTAACCCTCTATTCTAAGGGCCTATAGGAAACAGATATCTAGGGACAATTTAGAACAACCAATTAACCTAACATGCATGTCTTTGGATTGTGGGAGGAAACCGGAGCCCCCGGAGTAAGCCCACGCAGCACAGGGAGAACATGCAAACTCCACACAGAAAGGTTCCAACCCCTGCCAACCTGGGGATTTGAACCAGGAACCTTCTAGCTGTAAGGCAACAGTGCTAACCACTGCACCACCGTGCTGCCCCAAGACCCACTAGAGAGCATTCCCCAGAACACCCACAGAGATTCACTAACAGTTCTCATCCTCAGACAGCAGCTCCCCAGCAGGAGGGTGCCGCGGAGGTGGTAAAACCTGCTTACAGCAGATACGGGAGAAGACTGCAGCCCAAGCAGCATGTGGACTGATGTGTAGTGATTTTATTATGACATGCAGACTGTTATTACATTGTTCCATCTTAGATGTTTGGGGGGGGGGGTCATGTGGGACACATATGTGGGTTTCATATGCTTCACATGTATATTACTGTATGCTTATTGTATGCTTCACGTCTCAGAGGAACAAAAGGACTGAACTTCCTAAGAGATAACAGGAGGATGTGAAATGCGGCCTTTTGTATGCAAAGAGATGACCTTGAGGGATTTCCTGACCACCGGTGACTTTAGGTGGAGGTGATAAGACCTGGAAGAAGACGCATTGTGACTTAGGATTAAAATACAATGTGACTGTGTGCTTTGATGTCCTAGGGCAGGGGTGTCCAACCATGTGCCATGGAGAGCCAAGACCCTGCAGGTTTTACCTCCAACCAGTGTCTTCAACAGCAGATTTCAGTGAACTTCTTCCCACTGATTGCTGATAAGTGAAAACACCTGCTGAAGAGACTGGGTAGAAGAGAAAACCTGCAGGGTCTTGGCTCTCCATGGCACATGGTTGGACACCCCTGTCCTAGGGTATAAAAGGGACAGATGTTGGGGGATTCTTTCTCTTCTGTTTTTGATGATGTTGGAGAATGAAATAAACCTGACTTGTGAGATAAACTCAGCCTCGTTATTTCCACATTCTCCACAATATATGGTTTGTAAATGGTGACACTGACAAAGACAGGAGGCACAGCTGGAGATAGCAGAGTTAAAGATGCTAAGATTCTCATTGGGAATGACAAGGGGGGCAGGATTAGAAAGGTTGAGTGGTTTGGAGACAAAGTAAGAGAGTCAAAGCTGAGATGGCTTGGACATGTGCAGGAGAGGAACAGTGGATATACTGAACAAAGGATGTCGAAGATGGAGCTGTCAGACAGAAAGACGATGACCACAGAGAAGATTCATGGATGTAGTGAAGGAGGGAAAAAAGGTATCCAAACCTACCTGGCCCTATATGACAAAGCAATCACCCCCTAACTGGTTTTGCCACCCTTGGCAGCAACAACTGCAATCAAGTATTTGTGATGACTGGCAATGAGTCTTTTACATCACTGTTGAGGACTTTTGGACACTCTTGTTTGTAAAATTAGTTTAATTCACCCACACAGGAGGGCTTAGTGTGTTGCCGCCATTCACAACTTACGTGCAACAATAGTCTAACTTATTTGTATTTTGTATTTTGTATACTTTATTAATCCCAGAGGGAAATTACAGGGCATCCACCTGGATGGATGAGGCAGCCAAGGTGTGGCGCCAATCCCTTCACCATTCATGTACACATTCACACCTAGGGCCACTTAAGAGTCTCCAATTAACCTAACTTGCATGTTTTTGGCCTGTGGGAGGAGACCGGAGTACCTGGGGTAAACCCACCCAGACATGGGGAGAACATCCAAACTCCACACAGAAGGGTCACTGATGGTCAGGGAGTGGGATTGAACCACCGATGGTCAGGGGTGGAATCAATCCCGTGACCTTCTTACTGTGCTGCCACAGTGCTAACCACTGTTCCACCAAGCTGCCCATATATATAACTTATCCTAATTTATGCGTAGCGCGGTCATGCCAAACTGCCGTCACCTCCCGGTTCATGAATCCTAGGTGTGTGAGAGATCACCTCTGTTCAAGCCAAAGTGATTCTCCCCTCCAAATACCGTCACAAGGTGAGGGGGTGTGACCGATCTAGCAGATCTGTCAAATCTGTTAGGTCGGTCATACCTAAAACAACTGCTGTGACATATCATGAATGTCAGATGATAGTTGTCACAACCTGGCTCAAGTTATGACAAAGGCACACGAACTGATGGCGATAAAAAAAAGTTTATTTTCAATAAAGTTGTAGGAAACTCGAAATGAAGAGACTGAATGATTTTTCAGTATTGGTTTATTCCATCTCAAGTCCTACAGCTCCTCTCTCAGTCAGGGAATGAAGAGGGCGAGCTGAGGTAAACCACATACCTTTATACTGTTACATCAGACACAAATCACATTCACATCAAACACAGAATTCCATTCATATCTAATCCTCCTATTGTCCTCTCGGCTTCTCTGTCTGACCCTAGGAGTCAGACAGTCTCTTCAGGTCACTCTCAGATCTTCTCACTTCTTCTCTAGTCCGCAGGGGGTCCAGACTCAATGTCCGTTTGAGGCGTGATGACAATACACACTGCGAGCTCAAGGTTCCCTCATGTCTGGGTCTCTGCCAAGGAATATGTGAGCTACATAATGCTACGCCACATCACTCCCCCCGAAACGCCCAAGAACGGACATACACCAACCTTAAGTCAATAATGGACAGTCGTACACACTATGTCAAGAATGGACACACACACACCGACTTCATGTCCATAATGGGCAGTCATACACATTACACCCTTACATTACCCCCCCCCTTTGCAGGATCTACAGCACAATTTACACGGGTTGATCAAAATACACATCACTCTGCCCGTTGCTTAGGCTTCAATCTCCTCCCGAATCTGCTGAACGCAGGCTTCGCAGCCTGTGTTGTGCCGTCCTGCAGTGCGCCTGTGGAATGAGGGGGAGAAGGGTTATTTACCCCCTGCTGGGGAACTAGGGGCTGTCCCTTGGGAGGCCTGCCGCGTCGAGGCGTCCCCGCCGGCCGTACAGGTTCGTCACGTAACACAAAAGCAGGCTTTAATCTGTCAACACTGATTGTCTCTTTCCTGCCCCCCAAGTCCAGTACAAAATATTTCTCCCCGGTTTCCAGCACTCGGAACGGACCATCGTAAGGTGGGCGGAGGCTGTGACGCTGGGCGTCGTGCCTGACAAAAACAAACTCTGCGTTTTGCAAAGCCTTGGGAACAAAAACCCGCGGAAAAGTGTGATGAGCGGGGCCCGGGAGCATTTCTGCCCCCGTGCCGCGTAGAGGTCCCCGCACCGGGGGGCGCTCGGGTGCTGCATGGGCTGGCAGGAATTCTCCTGGCAGCCTGAGAGGTTGGGTAAACACTAATTCAGCAGGTGAGGCATCTAAATCCCCCTTGGGTGCCGAACGCAACCCCAATAAAACCCATGGTAGTTTGTTTAGAATCAGAATCAGAATCAGAATCAGAATCAGGTTTATTGCCATTGTTCATGTAGTACACAAACTAGGAATTTGTCTCGGTACAATGCTGCAACATTAAACATGATAAGATAAGAGAAATAAACTATACATGTAATAAAGTGTAGGATAAGATTAAGTGATACTGGTCAACAGTTAAAATATATATTAGCCAGCAGCAGATACTGTGGAGAACTATATAGTGCAGTCGGTAATGCAGGAAGAAAACAGTGATGATTGACATGAGTCTGGTTGAGCTGCTGTACATGGTGCACGAGAGTCACTTAGTGTTCAGCAGTCTAATGGCAGAGGGGAAGAAGCTGTTCATGTGACGGGAGGTTTTAGTCTGGATGGACCGAAGTCTTCTACCAGAGGGGAGGGGGGCAAACAGTACGTGACCAGGGTGTGAGGGATCGGCTATGATCCGGCCAGCACGCCTCCGGGTCCTGGAGATGTACAGATCCTGGAGAGATGGGAGCTTGCAGCCGATCACCTTCTCAGCAGTGCGCACGACGCGCTGCAGCCTTAGTCTGTCCCTGGCAGTGGCTCCTGCGTACCACACGGTTATGGAGGTGGTGAGGATGGGCTCGATGATGGCTGTGTAGAACTGCACTAACATCTTGGTGGGTAGCTTGAGCTTCCTCAGCTGCCGCAGGAAGAACATCCTCTGCTGGGCTTTTTTGATGAGTGAGCTGATGGTCAGCTCCCATTTGAGGTCCCTGGTGATGGTAGTGCCTAGGAAGCGGAAGGAATCAGCAGTGGTGATGGGAGAGCCTGAGAGGGTGAGGGGGGGCAGAGGAGTAGTGACTTTCCTGAAGTCTACAATCATCTCCACTGTCTTCAGAGCGTTCAGCTGCAGGTTGTTATTGCTGCACCAGGACGCCAGCTGGGCCACCTCTCTCCTGTAGGCGGACTCGTCGCCGTTGGAGATGAGCCCGATGAGGGTGGTGTCGTCCGCAAACTTGATCAACTTGACAGACTGGTGGCTGGAGGTGCAGGAGTTGGTATAAAGGGAGAAGAGTAGGGGGGAAAGTACACAGCCCTGGGGTGATCCGGTGCTGATGCTAGTATAGTCTGAGACAGTCTTTCCCAGCTGCACATGCTGCCTCCGGTCCGTCAGGAAGTCGATGATCCACCTGCAGAGGGAGTCAGGCACGTTGAGCAGGGACAGCTTGTCCCGGAGCAGAGCGGGGCGGATGGTGTTGAATGCGGAGCTGAAGTCCACAAACAGGATCCTGGCGTAGGTTCCCGGGGAGTCCAGGTGCTGCAGGATGGAGTGGAGGGCCAGGTTGACTGCATCGTCTACAGACCTGTTGGCTCGGTAGGCAAACTGCAGCGGGTCCAGGAGAGGGGTGGTGATGGACTTGAGGTGGGACAGGACCAGGCGCTCAAAGGACTTCATGACTACAGAGGTGAGCACTACAGGTCTGTAGTCGTTAAGTCCAGTAATCCGTGGCTTCTTGGGGACAGGGATGATGGTGGAGGATTTGAGGCAGGTCGGCACATGGCATAGCTTAAGGGAGGTGTTAAAAATGTCTGTGAAGACAGGAGTCAGCTCTTTCGCACACTGTCTCAGGGTGGAGGGAGACACACCGTCCGGCCCGGGGGCCTTGCGCGGGTTCAGTCTGGAGAATTGTCTGTGCACGTCCTGCTCACTGATGACAAGGGCAGGGGGGGAGGAGGAGGAGGGGGGGACCGCTTTTGATGAATTAGGGGCCGAGGAGGCAGTGGAGCTGGGTGGAGTGGGGGAGTTGGACACAGCTGACGAGGTGTCAAAACGGGCGTAATGTTGGGACAGTTTTTGACAAAGGGCTTTGTCATCCTGACCTTTAGAAGCCTGAGGCCGATAGTTGGTGATTTGCCTCAGTCCTCTCCACACAGAAGCCGAGTCATTAGCAGTGAACTGCTGCTGGAGTCTCTCAGAATACACAGATTTAGCTCTCCTCAGCTCTCTGTTAAACCGATATTTAACCTCCCTGTAGCAGTCTCTGTCTCCACTTTTCAACGCAGCTTCCTTCTCCTTTCTGATCTGTCTGAGCTTAGCAGTGAACCAGGGCTTATCATTAGAGTACCTCACCCTGGTGCGCGATGGGAGAATGCTCTCCTCACAAAAGTTGATATAGGAGTTCACAGTGTCTGTGTACTCATTAAGATCATGTGTGGCTCCTTTAAACATGTCCCAGTCAGTTATTTCCATGCATGTGTTCAGTTTCTCTCCAGCTTCACTGGTCAATTTCTTCGTGGTGGTCACAACAGGTTTAGTGAGTTTCAGTCTCTGTCTGTATGTGGGAATGAGGTGGACCATCACGTGATCAGATAGTCCGAGCGCAGCGCAGGGAACAGCACGATATGCGTCCTTCACTGTAGTGTAACAGTGATCCAGCGTGTTATTTCCTCTGGTTGGACATTTAATGAACTGTCTGTATCAGGGGAGCTCGTGACTCAGATTGCTCTGGTTAAAGTCGCCTACCACAATAACCAGGGAGTCTGGAAAATTCCGCTCCGCATGTAGGACGTGATCTGCGAGGGCGCACTGGGCCTCGCGCGCGTCCGCGTCGGGAGGGGCGTACACAGCGATCAAAGCAAATGATGCGAACTCCCGCGGGGAATAAAATGGCTTGCAGTTAACAGAGAGAAATTCTAGATCGGTAGAACAGTGTTGTGAAACCACCGTTACATCAGAGCACCAGCTGCTGTTAATGTAGAAGCACACTCCTCCTCCAATAGACTTACCGGAGAGCTCTGTGACGCGATCAGCACAAAACAGCTGGAATCCCTCGAGGCTGATCGCGCTGTCCGGTATGCTCCTTTTAAGCCAGGTCTCAGAGAAACAGATGACAGACGAGGAAGCGAGGTCCTTAAATCGCATCAGCAGTCTTAATTCTTCTACCTTGTTCAAGAGAGAATTGGCATTGGATAGAAATATGCCAGGCAAGGCTGTTCGCGTGCCTCTCCTTCGCAGCCGAGCGAGAATCCCCCCTCGCTTTCCTCTTTTTCGCCGTCTTACTCTTTGAGCCAAACAATGAATCAGATCGGCGGCAGGAGCTAAAAAAACTGGGAGAAGGTCCGTAGGAGTGAGAGTCCTGATATTTAATAGCTCTTCACGAGTATAAGAGCTGGCAGACACACAATCGACGAACAAAAACAAACAAATTAAACAAATTAAAGGGCAGCGTAGCACCATGTCGACCACTGTGGGCGCCATCTTGGAAAAAAAAGTTCTGGCTGGAGGGACGCCGTTTCACCGCGTTCGTTGATCACAAGCCGCTGACTTTCACGATGGCCAAGGTTTCAGAACCATGGTCGGGCCGGCAGCAGAGACAGCTGGCCGCGATCTCAGAGTTTACTACCGATATCCAGCATGTGGCGGGTAAACTTAATGTAGTGGCAGACTGCCTCTCGCGCGCCGTGGCGGCTCCAGCCCGCGTAGGGATAGATTATGCAGCCATGGCCGCGGATCAGGTTAGCGACGCGGACGTGCGCGCGCTCCAGTCTGGACCAACAGGGTTAAGGCTGGAGAACAGGGTGCTGCAAGACGGCATGCCCCCCCTAATCTGCGATGTCTCCACTGGGCGACCGCGTCCTGTGGTACCGGCCGCGTGGCGTCGCCGCGTTTTTGACTCGATCCATTCTCTGGCGCACCCAGGAGTGCGCGCGTCGGTCAAAATGGTGGGAGAGAAATTTGTATGGCCGAGCCTGCGCAGACAAGTTAAAGAGTGAGCGGCAGCCTGCATGGCTTGTCAACGAGCCAAGGTACACAGACACACGAGAGCTCCCTTGGAGCCATTTCACATTCCGGCTAAGAGGTTTGATCATGTTCACGTGGACCTCATAGGCCCCCTCCCGCCCTCACAGGGGTGCAGACATCTTCTGACAATGGTTGACCGCACCCCGCGCTGGCCGGAAGTGGTCCCACTGTCGGCAACCACAGCCGAGGAGGTGGCGCGCGCATTTTTAACGGCATGGGCAGCGCGTTTTGGAGTCCCGTCGGACATTACGTCCGATAGAGGCCCTCAATTTGTTTCCGAACTTTGGTCAGCAATGGCCCGCAGCCTGGGGGCAACGATCCACCGCACGACCGCCTACAATCCGCAGGCTAACGGGTTATGCGAACGTTTTCACAGGTCATTGAAGGCGGCCCTCAGAGCGTTGCTTACGGATGCAAATTGGGTGGACAGGCTACCATGGGTTTTATTGGGGTTGCGTTCTGCACCTAAAAAGGTTTAGAAACCTCCCCAGCTGAGCTAGTTTTCGCACAGCCACTTCGGCTGCCCGGGGAATTTCTCCCAGATAATCCGGCGCCAGAGTGCTCCCCAGCTCAGCGGTTACAGAGTAGCACGGACTCAAGCACGCTACCTGGCCCCGTTCACCAGTTTTCCGCGCGTTTTTGTGCCTAAAGCTTTAAAAAATGCGGAGTTTGTTTTTGTCAGACACGATGCCCATCGCCCACCGTTACGACCACCTTGTGATGGACCATATAGAATGCTGGAAACAGGGGATAAGCATTTTTTGCTAGATTTGGGGGGCAGAAAAGAAATGATTGGCATAAACAGGCTCAAACCCGCTTTTGTGGTGGCTGACAAAGTTGTGCAGTTGGCTAAGGCTCCTCGGCGCGGCAGACCCTAACTAACTACAGTGAGGCAAAAAAGTATTTAGTCAGCCACCAATTGTGCAAGTTCTCCCACTTAAAAGATGAGAGAGGTCTCCAATTTTCATCATAGGTATACCTCAACTATGAGAGACAAAATGAGAAAAAAAATCCAGAAAATCACATTGAAGGATTTTTAATGAATTAATTGGTAAATTCCTCAGTAAAATAAGTATTTGGTCACCTACAAACAAGCAAGATTTCTGGCTCTCACAGACCTGTAACTTCTTCAAGAGGCTCCTCTGTCCTCCACTCATTACCTGTATTAATGGCACCTGCTTGAACTCGTTATCAGTATAAAAGACACCTGTCCACAACCTCAAACAGTCAGACTCCAAACTCCACTATGGCCAAGACCAAAGAGCTGTCAAAGGACACCAGAAACAAAATTGTAGACCTGCACCAGGCTGGGAAGACTGAATCTGCAATAGGTAAGCAGCTTGGTGTGAAGAAATCAACTGTGGGAGCAATTATTAGAAAATGGAAGACATACAAGACCACTGGTAATCTCCCTCGATCTGGGGCTCCACGCAAGATCTCACCCCGTGGGGTCAAAATGATCACGAGAACGGTGAGCAAAAATCCCAGAACCACATGGGGGGACCTAGTGAATGACCTGCAAAGAGCTGGGACCAAAGTAACAAAGGCTACATCAGAAACACACTACGCCGCCAGGGACTCAAATCCTGCAGTGCCAGACGTGTCCCCCTGCTTAAGCCAGTACATGTCCAGGCCCGTCTGAAGTTTGCTAGAGAGCATTTGGATGATCCAGAAGAGGATTGGGAGAATGTCATATGGTCAGATGAAACCAAAATAGAACTTTTTGGTAAAAGATCAACTTGTCATGTTTGGAGGAGAAAGAACACCATACCTACTGTGAAACATGGGGGTGGAAACATCATACTTTGGGGCTGTTTTTCTGCAAAGGGACCAGGACGACTGATCCGTGTAAAGGAAAGAATGAATGGGGCCATGTATCGTGAGATTTTGAGTGAAAACCTCCTTCCACCAGCAAGGGCATTGAAGATGAAATGTGGCTGCGTCTTTCAGCATGACAATGATCCCAAACACACTGCCCAGGCAACAAAGGAGTGGCTTTGTAAGAAGCATTTCAAGGTCCTGGAGTGGCCTAGCCAGTCTCCAGATCTTAACCCCATAGAAAATGTTTGGAGGGAGTTGAAAGTCTGTGTTGCCCAGCGACAGCCCCAAAACATCACTGCTCTAGAGGAGATCTGCATGGAGGAATGGGCCAAAATACCAGCAACAGTGTGTGAAAACCTTGTGAAAACTTACAGAAAACATTTGACCTCTGTCATTGCCAACAGAGGGTATATAACAAAGTATTGAGATGAACGTTTGTTATTGACCAAATACTTATTTTACCGAGGAATTTACCAATTAATTCATTAAAAATCCTTCAGTGTGATTTTCTGGATTTTTTTTTCTTATTTTGTCTCTCATAGTTGAGGTATACCTATGATGAAAATTGCAGACCTCTCTCATCTTTTAAGTGGGAGAACTTGCACAATTGGTGGCTGACTAAATACTTTCTTACCCCACTGTAACTAACTAACTAACCTGCACTTATATAGCGCTTTTCTAGTCACAAAGACCACTCAAAGCGCTTTCACTAGTACTAACCCTCTATTCTAAGGGCCTATAGGAAACAGATATCTAGGGACAATTTAGAACAACCAATTAACCTAACATGCATGTCTTTGGATTGTGGGAGGAAACCGGAGCCCCCGGAGTAAGCCCACGCAGCACAGGGAGAACATGCAAACTCCACACAGAAAGGTTCCAACCCCTGCCAACCTGGGGATTTGAACCAGGAACCTTCTAGCTGTAAGGCAACAGTGCTAACCACTGCACCACCGTGCTGCCCCAAGACCCACTAGAGAGCATTCCCCAGAACACCCACAGAGATTCACTAACAGTTCTCATCCTCAGACAGCAGCTCCCCAGCAGGAGGGTGCCGCGGAGGTGGTAAAACCTGCTTACAGCAGATACGGGAGAAGACTGCAGCCCAAGCAGCATGTGGACTGATGTGTAGTGATTTTATTATGACATGCAGACTGTTATTACATTGTTCCATCTTAGACGTTTGGGGGGGGGGGGTCATGTGGGACACATATGTGGGTTTCATATGCTTCACATGTATATTACTGTATGCTTATTGTATGCTTCACGTCTCAGAGGAACAAAAGGACTGAACTTCCTAAGAGATAACAGGAGGATGTGAAATGCGGCCTTTTGTATGCAAAGAGATGACCTTGAGGGATTTCCTGACCACCGGTGACTTTAGGTGGAGGTGATAAGACCTGGAAGAAGACGCATTGTGACTTAGGATTAAAATACAATGTGACTGTGTGCTTTGATGTCCTAGGGTATAAAAGGGACAGATGTTGGGGGATTCTTTCTCTTCTGTTTTTGATGATGTTGGAGAATGAAATAAACCTGACTTGTGAGATAAACTCAGCCTCGTTATTTCCACATTCTCCACAATATATGGTTTGTAAATGGTGACACTGACGAAGACAGGAGGCACAGCTGGAGATAGCAGAGTTAAAGATGCTAAGATTCTCATTGGGAATGACAAGGGGGGCAGGATTAGAAAGGTTGAGTGGTTTGGAGACAAAGTAAGAGAGTCAAAGCTGAGATGGCTTGGACATGTGCAGGAGAGGAACAGTGGATATACTGAACAAAGGATGTCGAAGATGGAGCTGTCAGACAGAAAGACGATGACCACAGAGAAGATTCATGGATGTAGTGAAGGAGGGAAAAAAGGTATCCAAACCTACCTGGCCCTATATGACAAAGCAATCACCCCCTAACTGGTTTTGCCACCCTTGGCAGCAACAACTGCAATCAAGTATTTGTGATGACTGGCAATGAGTCTTTTACATCACTGTTGAGGACTTTTGGACACTCTTGTTTGTAAAATTAGTTTAATTCACCCACACAGGAGGGCTTAGTGTGTTGCCGCCATTCACAACTTACGTGCAACAATAGTCTAACTTATTTGTATTTTGTATTTTGTATACTTTATTAATCCCAGAGGGAAATTACAGGGCATCCACCTGGATGGATGAGGCAGCCAAGGTGTGGCGCCAATCCCTTCACCATTCATGTACACATTCACACCTAGGGCCACTTAAGAGTCTCCAATTAACCTAACTTGCATGTTTTTGGCCTGTGGGAGGAGACCGGAGTACCTGGGGTAAACCCACCCAGACATGGGGAGAACATCCAAACTCCACACAGAAGGGTCACTGATGGTCAGGGAGTGGGATTGAACCACCGATGGTCAGGGGTGGAATCAATCCCGTGACCTTCTTACTGTGCTGCCACAGTGCTAACCACTGTTCCACCAAGCTGCCCATATATATAACTTATCCTAATTTATGCGTAGCGCGGTCATGCCAAACTGCCGTCACCTCCCGGTTCATGAATCCTAGGTGTGTGAGAGATCACCTCTGTTCAAGCCAAAGTGATTCTCCCCTCCAAATACCGTCACAAGGTGAGGGGGTGTGACCGATCTAGCAGATCTGTCAAATCTGTTAGGTCGGTCATACCTAAAACAACTGCTGTGACATATCATGAATGTCAGATGATAGTTGTCACAACCTGGCTCAAGTTATGACAAAGGCACACGAACTGATGGCGATAAAAAAAAGTTTATTTTCAATAAAGTTGTAGGAAACTCGAAATGAAGAGACTGAATGATTTTTCAGTATTGGTTTATTCCATCTCAAGTCCTACAGCTCCTCTCTCAGTCAGGGAATGAAGAGGGCGAGCTGAGGTAAACCACATACCTTTATACTGTTACATCAGACACAAATCACATTCACATCAAACACAGAATTCCATTCATATCTAATCCTCCTATTGTCCTCTCGGCTTCTCTGTCTGACCCTAGGAGTCAGACAGTCTCTTCAGGTCACTCTCAGATCTTCTCACTTCTTCTCTAGTCCGCAGGGGGTCCAGACTCAATGTCCGTTTGAGGCGTGATGACAATACACACTGCGAGCTCAAGGTTCCCTCATGTCTGGGTCTCTGCCAAGGAATATGTGAGCTACATAATGCTACGCCACATCACTCCCCCCGAAACGCCCAAGAACGGACATACACCAACCTTAAGTCAATAATGGACAGTCGTACACACTATGTCAAGAATGGACACACACACACCGACTTCATGTCCATAATGGGCAGTCATACACATTACACCCTTACATTACCCCCCCCCCCCCTTTGCAGGATCTACAGCACAATTTACACGGGTTGATCAAAATACACATCACTCTGCCCGTTGCTTAGGCTTCAATCTCCTCCCGAATCTGCTGAACGCAGGCTTCGCAGCCTGTGTTGTGCCGTCCTGCAGTGCGCCTGTGGAATGAGGGGGAGAAGGGTTATTTACCCCCTGCTGGGGAACTAGGGGCTGTCCCTTGGGAGGCCTGCCGCGTCGAGGCGCCCCCGCCGGCCGTACAGGTTCGTCACGTAACACAAAAGCAGGCTTTAATCTGTCAACACTGATTGTCTCTTTCCTGCCCCCCAAGTCCAGTACAAAATATTTCTCCCCGGTTTCCAGCACTCGGAACGGACCATCGTAAGGTGGGCGGAGGCTGTGACGCTGGGCGTCGTGCCTGACAAAAACAAACTCTGCGTTTTGCAAAGCCTTGGGAACAAAAACCCGCGGAAAAGTGTGATGAGCGGGGCCCGGGAGCATTTCTGCCCCCGTGCCGCGTAGAGGTCCCCGCACCGGGGGGCGCTCGGGTGCTGCATGGGCTGGCAGGAATTCTCCTGGCAGCCTGAGAGGTTGGGTAAACACTAATTCAGCAGGTGAGGCATCTAAATCCCCCTTGGGTGCCGAACGCAACCCCAATAAAACCCATGGTAGTTTGTTTAGAATCAGAATCAGAATCAGAATCAGAATCAGGTTTATTGCCATTGTTCATGTAGTACACAAACTAGGAATTTGTCTCGGTACAATGCTGCAACATTAAACATGATAAGATAAGAGAAATAAACTATACATGTAATAAAGTGTAGGATAAGATTAAGTGATACTGGTCAACAGTTAAAATATATATTAGCCAGCAGCAGATACTGTGGAGAACTATATAGTGCAGTCGGTAATGCAGGAAGAAAACAGTGATGATTGACATGAGTCTGGTTGAGCTGCTGTACATGGTGCACGAGAGTCACTTAGTGTTCAGCAGTCTAATGGCAGTGGGGAAGAAGCTGTTCATGTGACGGGAGGTTTTAGTCTGGATGGACCGAAGTCTTCTACCAGAGGGGAGGGGGGCAAACAGTACGTGACCAGGGTGTGAGGGATCGGCTATGATCCGGCCAGCACGCCTCCGGGTCCTGGAGATGTACAGATCCTGGAGAGATGGGAGCTTGCAGCCGATCACCTTCTCAGCAGTGCGCACGACGCGCTGCAGCCTTAGTCTGTCCCTGGCAGTGGCTCCTGCGTACCACACGGTTATGGAGGTGGTGAGGATGGACTCGATGATGGCTGTGTAGAACTGCACTAACATCTTGGTGGGTAGCTTGAGCTTCCTCAGCTGCCGCAGGAAGAACATCCTCTGCTGGGCTTTTTTGATGAGTGAGCTGATGGTCAGCTCCCATTTGAGGTCCCTGGTGATGGTAGTGCCTAGGAAGCGGAAGGAATCAGCAGTGGTGATGGGAGAGCCTGAGAGGGTGAGGGGGGGCAGAGGAGTAGTGACTTTCCTGAAGTCTACAATCATCTCCACTGTCTTCAGAGCGTTCAGCTGCAGGTTGTTATTGCTGCACCAGGACGCCAGCTGGGCCACCTCTCTCCTGTAGGCGGACTCGTCGCCGTTGGAGATGAGCCCGATGAGGGTGGTGTCGTCCGCAAACTTGATCAACTTGACAGACTGGTGGCTGGAGGTGCAGGAGTTGGTGTAAAGGGAGAAGAGTAGGGGGGAAAGTACACAGCCCTGGGGTGATCCGGTGCTGATGCTAGTATAGTCTGAGACAGTCTTTCCCAGCCGCACATGCTGCCTCCGGTCCGTCAGGAAGTCGATGATCCACCTGCAGAGGGAGTCAGGCACGTTGAGCAGGGACAGCTTGTCCCGGAGCAGAGCGGGGCGGATGGTGTTGAATGCGGAGCTGAAGTCCACAAACAGGATCCTGGCGTGCCATCCTGGCAGGATGGCACGTGGCATAACTTAAGGGAGGTGTTAAAAATGTCTGTGAATACAGGAGCCAGCTGTTTCGCACAGAGTCTCAGGGTGGAGGGAGACACGCCGTCTGGGCCGGGGGCCTTGCGCGGGTTCAGTCTGGAGAACTGTTTGAGCACTGTTTACCCAATTTGTATCCGTGAGCGACGCTCTGAGGGCTGCCTTCAACGACCTGTGAAAACGCTTGCATAAACTGTTGGCCTGTGGGTGATAAGCAGTGGTGCGATGGGCTGTTGCCCCTAAGCCGCTGGCCATGGCTGACCATAGCTCTGAAACGAACTGCGGACCCCTATCGGACGTAATGTCCGACGGAACTCCGAACCGCGCTACCCAGGCTGTTAAAAAAATGCGAGTTACCTCTGCTGCTGTGATAGACTGCAATGGGACCACTTCCGGCCAACGCGTGGTTCGGTCCACCATTGTCAGGAGATGTGTGAACCCCTGCGAGGGCGGCAGGGGTCCCACTAGATCTACGTGCACATGATCAAACCTCTTAGCTGGGATGTGGAAAGGTTCTAAAGGGGCTTTTGTGTGTCTGTGAACTTTGGCCCGCTGGCAGGACATGCAGGCTCTCGCCCACTCCTTCACGTGCTTGCGCAGGCTCGGCCAAACAAACTTCTCTGCTACCATTTTCACCGAAGCGCGTACCCCCGGGTGTGCTAGGGAGTGCACCGCGTCAAAAACACGACGGCGCCACGTGGCCGGTACCACTGGGCGGGGTCGCCCGGTGGATACATCGCAAATAAGCGGGGGTGAACCGGTTTGTAAACTTACGTTCTCCAGCCTTAACCCTGTTGGTCCAGACAGGAGCGCGCACACGTCTGTGTCCTCGCCCTGCTCTGCTGCTATGGCCGCGTAATCTATCCCTACGTGCACCGGAGCCGCGTGCGCGTCTGCGCTGTCACCACACTCCGCGTCTGCGGCGCTACAGCCCCCATCCGCACGGACGGGCGCTGTTACCGCTCGCGAGAGGCAGTCCACCACTACATTAAATTTACCGGCTACGTGCTGTATATCGGTGGTGAATTCTGAAATTGCGGCCAGCTGCCTCTGCTGTCGGCCTGACCATGGTTCAGAGACTTTGGACACTGCAAAGGTTAACGGTTTGTGGTCGACAAACGCGGTGAAACGCCGCCCTTCCAACCAGAACTGGAAATGGCGAATGGCCAGGTGGAGAGCTAGCAGTTCCCTGTCAAACACGCTATATTTTCGCTCAGCATCGCGTAGGGATCTGCTAAAAAAAGCGAGTGGTTGCCAAGCCCCAGCAACTTGCTGTTCTACCACAGCTCCTATGGCCACATCTGACTCGTCTGTGGTTAGCGCTATTCGGGCTGCCGGGTCTGGGTGAGCCAGCAGTGCTGCGTTCGCTAGTGCTTTCTTAACCTCAGTGAATGCGTGCTCCCGCTCCGGGGACCACTCGATCGCATTGGAGGGCTTCTGTTTTTTTAGCGTGACATACAACGGTTGCATGAGCTGCGCCGCGTGAGGTATGAAACGGTTGTAAAAGTTCACCATACCTAAAAATTCTTGCAACGCTTTTACCGTTTGTGGCTGGGGAAACTCAGCCACTGCGCGTACTTTGGAGGGCAGCGGAACTGCACCCTCTGGGGAGACGCGGTGCCCTAAAAAATCGATCTGTGCTGCGCCGAAATGGCACTTGGCTGGGTTGATTATCAACCCGTGTGCTCCCAACCTCTGAAAAACAGTTCTGAGGTGACTTTCGTGTTCCTCCTCAGAGGCGCTGGTGACTAAAATATCATCTAAGTAGACAAAAACAAAAGGGAGGTCGCGCAAAACGGCATCCATCATGCGTTGGAAGGTTTGCGCAGCGCCTTTAAGGCCAAAAGGCATGCGTAAAAATTCAAAAAGTCCGAAAGGTGTTATTACCGCTGTCTTGGGAATGTCCTCTGGTCGGACCGGGACCTGATGATAACCGCGGACCAGGTCTATTTTAGAAAAAATTCGCGCCTTGGCCAAATGCACCGAAAAATCTTGGATATGTGGAATTGGGTAGCGGTCCTGCGCTGTGGCATTGTTTAACCTGCGATAATCGCCGCACGGTCTCCACGAGCTGTCCGCCTTAGGGACCATGTGGAGGGGGGAAGCCCAAGCGGACTTCGAGCGGCGAATTATGCTCAACCTTTCCAGGTTGGCGAACTCCTCACGCGCAATAGAGAGCTTAGCTGCATCCAAGCGCCGAGCCTTCACAAAAACCGGTGGGCCACTTGTGGTTATAAAGTGCTCCACCCCGTGCTTCGCCACCTTAGCTGAAAACGTGGGAACTGTGAGTGCTGGGAACTGGTTTAGGAGAGTGTGGAACTTACCTCCTGCTGCGGTGGCGTTGGCCTGTACTGACGGCGGGGACACTTGCGCTGCACAGGGAATAGAACAAAAAGAGAGTGCATTAACCAAGCGTCTATTAGCCAGATCTACCAACAAGCCATGTGAGCACAAAAAGTCGGCGCCCAACATGTTGAAACTCACCGCCGCTACTATGAAGGTCCATTCATAGCTGCGGCCGTGCAAGGACAGGCGCAGAGTTCTTTCGCCAAACGTCTTGATCGACGAGCCGTTTGCGGCTGTTGCTCCATCTCCGCGGGGACCGGCCGCCCGGTCCGCGTAGGTTGCGGTGATGAAACTCCTCTGTGCTCCGGTGTCAATAAGGAATTGCCGTCCGGAGCTCGCGTCCGTCAGGTAGAGCAGCTTGTTCCGTTCGCCGAGGGTCAAAGCTGCTAACGACCTCCGGCTCTTGCGTTTCCCTGCTTCCTGAAGTTGCATGGCGGGACGCATCTGTGAGCCTTGTGCGCGAATCGTCGATGGTAGAAGCACATCTCGTCCTCTTGCCAGAACTCGGGGAGTCTAATGGAGTTTACGCCGGTGTGGGCGGTCTCCGGTGAATCAGGTTCGGAGTCGGAGAGACGACCTCCAAGCCTCTCTATATTTCTCACGTGTGGGTCACCAATGTAGGAAAGTCGAAATGAAGAGACTGAATGATTTTTCAGTATTGGTTTATTCCATCTCAAGTCCTACAGCTCCTCTCTCAGTCAGAGAATGAAGAGGGCGAGCTGAGGTAAACCACATACCTTTATACTGTTACATCAGACACAAATCACATTCACATCAAACACAGAATTCCATTCATATCTAATCCTCCTATTGTCCTCTCGGCTTCTCTGTCTGACCCTAGGAGTCAGACAGTCTGTTCAGGTCACTCTCAGATCTTCTCACTTCTTCTCTAGTCCACAGGGGGTCCAGACTCAATGTCCGTTTGAGGCGTGATGACAATACACACTGCGAGCTCAAGGTTCCCTCATGTCTGGGTCTCTGCCAAGGAATATGTGAGCTACATAATGTTACGCCACAAAGTGAAAAAAAAGATAATGAAGTGTGTTATCACTAGTGTGAACCCAAAAAGAGCAGAGAGCCGCACCCAAGGGAGAGCAAAGTGGGATTTATCATCCAACCACAGCTGATGGAAAATAGCTGAGCTCTGTGCTTTGGGCAATTTCATCAGCTGATTGGATCCACCTCCTCGGTATTCTGACGCTGTGGCATATCTATCAGAACAGCATCCTGCCAATTACTACTCCATCATCATCCCGCTCTCTCCAGACATCCTGCCATTGTGTCCTTGGGCAAGACACTTTATCCACCTTGCCTCCAGTGTCCATGACACTGATCATAAATCACTCTATAAAGGCAAGAAATCTGTGTGTCTGTCACGTTTATAGGACATCATAGGACGGCCTATGATCTCTGCCTGAACATCATAAGACGTCCTATGAACTCAGGCATCATAGGACAACTCGCGATGCCTATATGACGGCACATAGACAAATGTGTCTTTATGATGTCATATACATTAAGCCTGCCTTCATGTCTTTATGATGTCATATACAGTGACAGACATCAGGCAACATGTCTTTATGATGTCATAAACATCAAGGCTACCTTCATGTCTTTATGATGTCATATACAGTGAGTCCGTGCCAGAAAGCCTCTTTTTGCTCAGATCTATTTTCATGATCCTGTCCATGAACTGGAATTACGACGCACCTATCCTTCAACCAGTGGTCCCAACGAAGAAGAAGAAGACCCACCAGATGGAGAGCAATAGAATGACGACAACTGCTGCACGTCAGAAAAGATGCCATGAAGATGAAACACCTGAGGTTCCAGCAGTACATCGCACCCATCTGAGACAGGAGGACACCTTCACCAGCATAGGGTATGACAGACTTTAAAGCACGTTTCTAGGACATCATAGGACAGCCTATGATCTCTGCCTCATCATCATAGCATGTCCTATGAACTCAGGCATCATAGGACGACGCAAATGTGTAACCTTGATGAATGCCAGTCTACACTACAAACGTGTAAAATGCCAAGCAAAGCGCTGATTTTCTCTGGGTGCTCCAGTTTCTTGGTTTCTACAGGCATGCACGGGCCTTCCTGAACAGGGTCAAAAGCCACTTTTTCAGGATTGCGCCCATGAACTGGAATTACAATGCACTTATCCCTCAACCAGTGGTCTGAATGAAGAAGAAGAAGACCCACCAGATGGAGAGCAAGAGAATGAGGAGAACTGATGCACATCAGAAAGGATGCCATGAACATGAAACACCTCAGGTTCCACCAGTACGCCACAGGCATGACTGTGAACAACACAGCTGTCTGAGACAGAAGAAGACCCTTCAGTGGTCTGAACGAAGAAGAAGACCCACCAGATGATGTATATATGACAGCACAAAGACAGAGCACATGACTCCCTACAAGACATACATATAGACACAGGTATGCAACATAACACAGAACAATGACAGGCAGGAGAAGAAGTAACAAGCAGGGGCAAACAGGCCCAGATGGCAGGGCATATTTTGTGTGATTTTTATGTTTTGCTGCATACAAAAGCCGTCACATGTGATTGCCACTTAGTGCTGTGTTGCTATACCAACTGTCCTGTAACTGGCAAGAATTCTGTTCCAATGCATCCCCTCTACGGGCATACACGGGTTTCTGCAGACATGCACCGGTATGCACTAGTGTGTATAAATGTTCAGTAGAGGTCGGAGAGGCTGTTGGCACGGACTGGCAGCCATGCTTCTGTCAGTCTGCCCCAGGGCAGCCATGGCTACAGTAGTAGCTTACTACTACTATTGTCTGTGGAGTAAATGAATAATGTATCCTTTGTAAAGTGTCTTTGAGTGTCTATGAAAAGCACCAAATGAATCTAATGCATTATTATTATTATTTTCTGTCTTGCCTGTGTGGCCAGCTGATGGTACAGACTGCAGTCAAAGGTTAAAAAAATGGCAAGGAGGGCTAAACAATGATTTGAATCTTCATATCCTGTAGCTTGAAAGTGTTAAGGTGTGTTCACACCAAACACAAATGGGGGCCGCAAATCCATACAAAGTGAATGGGAAGGCGCGAGTATGTGTGAATTTGCGTAGTCACACGTTCGCGTCCGTTAGCTAGCGCTTTTAGATTCTGCTGTCACCAGAGTAAAATTATCACCATTGCAGAGTAAACTAGTTAGAAAATGAAACTCACTCACCGGGAGACAGGAGGACTGGGAACTCTTCAGCTGAATCGGGATTTTGGAGTTATTTACCCACAGTTTCCGGCCACAGACATCCTAGCAAGCTAGCAAGCTAGCAGCATAAACACCTATCATCTGTAAAGTTTTGGAGGCTTGAGATGACATTTTCAGGTGCGCTCCCGGTCGGATAATGTAAACCTATGCATGACGTTATTTTGGGAATTCCCACAGCAGGTTGAACACAGCTGCAGAAGTTTTAAAGACAGCTTCGCCTATCTGCATCTCACTATTCATGTCTGTTAGCGTGTTTATACTGATTTATAATGTAATCGTGCCGCGCGAAAAATTTGCATGTTCGCATTTGGTGTGAATGCACCTTTACACTTAAGTTGGCTCAGACACGTCCCTGACAGTTCCTGTTATATGAACAAGTACGTGTGTTTAGGTCTGTGTGTGTGTGCATGTGCTGCAGGCAGCAGCTGAGCTGATCAGAACAGCGAGTAAGTGGATCAAGTCAGCTCTTAATTAGTAAAGGTGTCACCCAGTCTACACACAGACCATCACAGTCAAAACATGTCAAGGTATGAAACATCTTTTTATTTTGTCTGAACAGAAGAACAAAACCAATTTGTCTGCTCACCATGGAGTACTGACAATTTCCTCCTGTGAACCAACACTGCCAATACACCTTTATAGGGTGGCTGTAAGTGAGAAACTGTTCAGTAAGTTACACATAGGTTCAAAGAGCATTACTCATAGATTAGAAATAAGTTTTGGGTACACTAGACATTATCTTGACGTATTTCAACTTATGAGTAACTTACAAGTAACACGTGTGAACAATCGCTTAACTTACATATAACTTATGCCCCATGTACGTATGTGGGATGTATGATTCATACACCGGGAAATTGCTCAAAATTTTTAGACAACCTCACCATACTACGATGTGTACCAGCGTGCTTCAGCGTGCACTTAACTTATACAAAACGTACCCACAACTTATTCCATGTACGCCAGCGTATTCGCCAATTTTTTCATACGTCAGGGATATGCTGCCTAAATTGTCAAGGTGTGACGGGCCTAAGTGGTCAAGAAAAACAGATGGATATTGTTGGATTATTTTTTCACTGAAGATAATCCGAGTCAAAAATCAGCCAGGATCTTAAGATATGAATAGATTTATTCCTCTGGCTATGAGGGAGAAGCGGTACAGCAGCCCCAAGTCTACATGCACACACTTTGACATGGTTCTTTGACCCAGAGACAAGACACAGACCTCGAATTGATACAATTAGGTTTATTACAGCAAAATGTGTATGTTGGTGCATGTGAGTGTAGGCAGGGGCAGCAGGGACAGAGCGGCACACCGTACGACCCGGCAACCCTAAAGACACACAGAGAGGGTAAGTTAAGTGAGCGTCGTAGCTGGAGTTAAACGGTTACACTGTTGCTTACTGTGGGAGCAGATGGAGTTTGGCTCAGGTTCAGCACAACGGCTACGGCCAGGAAGACAGTGTCTTTCGGTCGGGAGTGCAGCTCCTGCAGGTGAGTGTCTGGGGAGTTTGATGATGAAGGAGGGAAGGAAGAATCCGCTGCCACAGGCTCCGCCTGTGCACAGGGGACTGGAAGACAGGGTGTGTTGAAGATTGCGCTTATGTGGACGGCTGGAGGGATTCTCCAGCGAGGAACGAAGCAGACTTTGGATGAGATCACGATGAGTAGAAAGAGTTGGCGATGAAGCTCCTCTGGAACGCAGTGAGACATCTCCGCACCGCTAGTCAGGGCAGCGCGGAATAAATAGGCCAGCCGTAATGGGAACCAGGTGAGCGCGCAGCTGGGGATGATTAGCAAAGCAGGCCATGACAGTACTCCCCCCCCTAATGAGCACCTCTTGGCAATCGTTCCAGCCTACCTGGGTGCGTCCGATGGAACTCTCTGATGAGATCTTTATCCAGCATGCAAGCGGAACGCACCCAGGACCTCGCCTCTGGACCATAGCCCTCCCAGTCCACCAGGTGTTGCAGGCCGCGGCCCCGGCGACGGACGTCCAGAATAGCTGTCACACCCCACGCCGGACTGCCATCGATCATCCTCAGAGGGGATGGAGACCTGGGAGGAGGACACAATGGGCTGGAAGACACAGGTTTCACCTGAGACACATGAAAAGTGGGACATATGCGGAGGGAGGGGGGAGCTCAAGTTGTACAGACACAGGATTAATGATGCAGGAGATGACAACGGGGCCAATGAAACGTTTCGTCATCTTCCGGCGTTTGGCCTTTAAGCTGATATTTTTAGTTGATAACCAAACCTGCTGGCCCACCTGGTATGATGGCGCTGGGGTCCTATGGCGGTTAGCCACCGCAGAGTTGTGCTCTGCTGTCCGCTGCAGCGCTGCCCAGGTAGCCCTCCACAGCCAACAACAGCGTCTCAGGTGCGCCTGGACCGCTGGCATGATGATGTCACCCTCCTCCTCAGGAAACAATGGGGGAGAATACCCAAGTGAAGCCTGGAACAGGGACATACCTGTAGCCGAAGAGACCGTTGAGTTGTGGGCATACTCGATCCACGACAGGTAAGAACTCCAAGAGGCTGAGTTGTGTGATGTCACACACCACAGTGCCGCCTCCAACTCCTGGTTAGTCCGCTCACACTGGCCATTCGACTGTGGGTGGTAGCCAGATGACAGGCTCACCGTAGCCCCAAGGGCATTACAAAAAGACCCCCACACCCGAGGGACGAACTGGGGACCCCAATCGTACACGATGTCTAGGGGAATCCCGTGCAGTCTCACCACATGTTGAACCAGCAGGTCTGCTGTCTCCTTGGCCGTAGGCAGACCCGGGAGAGGGACAAAATGGGCCGCCTTGGAGAACCGGTCCACTGTGGTGAGCACCGCGGTGTGGTTGTTGGAAGGGAGAAGGCCGGTGATGAAATCCAACGCCACATGGGACCAGGGCCTGCCAGGAGTCGGGAGAGGGTGGAGTAGCCCAGCCAGAGGGGATGATGGGGACTTTCCAGTGGCACATTGAGGGCAAGCGCGGACGTATTCCCCGACGTCCTTCCGAAGAGAGGGCCACCAGAACGAACGTTGCAGAAGCTCCTCCGTGTGCCGTCTCCCTAGATGGCAGGAAAACTTAGAGGAGTGGGCCCATTCGATGACGTCACCCCGGACGGCCGATGGGACAAACATCTTACCCACTGGCCCCCCGCCCGGGTCCATCTCCGACTCTTGCGCCTTCCTTATCTTCTCCTTGATCCCCCATGAAAGGGCGCCCACGACACAGGAAGCAGGAAGGACGGGATGATCCTCTGGTTCCACGGCATCTGTGGCGAATTGCCTCGAGAGGGCATCCAGCTTGGTATTTTTGGACCCGGGACGATACGTGATGGTGAAATCGAATCGCCCAAAAAACAGGAACCAGCGGGCCTGGCGAGCATTCAGCCACTTGGCCGTCCTCAGGTACTCCAGGTTCCTGTGGTCCGTCCAGACCACAAACGGCTGCAAAGCCCCCTCCAGCCAATGGCGCCACTCCTCCAGAGCCAACTTAACAGCCAGAAGCTTCCCGTCATCGATGCTGTAGTTGCACTCCGCAGGGGACAGCCGCCGGGAGAAGAAGGCACACGGACGGACCCGCCCATCCGCCGGGGAGCGCTGAGATAAGACGGCCCCCACTCCAGAATCCAAGGCGTCCACCTCCACCAGACACTGAAGACCAGGATCCACCTGCACCAGAATGGGGGATTCAGAAAACTGCCTCTTGAGGTCTACAAAGGCCGTAGCCGCCTCTTCCATCCACTGAAAGTGCACTTTGGTCAATGTGAGGTGCATCAGGGGAAGGGCCAGGCTGCTGTAGTTCTTGATGAACCGACGGTAGAAGTTTGCAAACCCCAGGAACTGCTGGAGCTGCTTCCTGGAGGATGGGGATGGCCATTCCACTACCGCCTTAATTTTCACAGGGTCCGGGAGGATCTCCTTATGCGAGATGATGAACCCCAAAAACGATGTCTTAGAGGTGTGGAACTCACACTTCTCTGCCTTGACATAAAGTTGGTTCTCCAACATCTGCTGCAGCACTCTCCTTACATGCACTTGATGTTCTTCTAGGGATTTAGAAAAAATCAGAATGTCATCAAGGTAGACAAATACAAAAACCCCAGAAAATCCCTCAGCACGTCATTAATGAGCTGCTGGAATACAGCAGGCGCATTGGTAAGCCCAAAGGGCATTACTAAGTATTCAAAATGACCACTGGGGGTGTGAAAACCTGTCTTCCACTCATCTCCCTCGCGGATCCGCCCCAGATGGTAGGCGTTGCGCAGATCCAGCTTGGAGAACCAGGACGCCCCCTGGAGAGAGTCAAAGGCTGAGTTAAGCAAGGGAAGGGTGTATTTGTCCTTAATGGTAATATTATTAAGTTCCCTGAAATCAATACATGGTCTTAACGAGCCATCCTTCTTGCCAACAAAAAAGAACCCCGCCCCCACTGCCGAAGAAGATGGACTGATTATGCCCGAACTTAGGGACTCCTTGACGTAAGCTTCCAATAGCTGCCCGCTCCAGCGGGGAAAGGCTATACAGCCGGCTAGATGGTAACGGAACTCCCGGCTGGAGGTTAATGGCACAATCATACGGCCAGTGAGGGGGCAGGGATAGGGCCTGGGACTTGCTGAATACGGCTCCGAGGTCATGATATTCAGGGGGAACTTTGGACAGGTCCGGGGCTGAGGCGGTGGGAGACTCCAGGGGAATGGATGGCGAGCAAGCGGCTGACTGGAGACAGGCGCTGAGGCAGAATGAGCTCCATGACCTAATATTCCCCGAGCGCCAATCAATCGTGGGGTTGTGAAGACACAGCCAGGGGAACCCAAGGATCACCGGGAATGATGAGATCAGCAACACAAAAAACTGAAGCTCCTCCCAATGATTGCCCAAGATGATGACCGACACCGGGGCAGTTTGGTGAGTCACCATGGCCGTGGCGGTTTTAGATAGTGCGATCAGTTGTAGCGGGGTTTTGAGGGGAGAACAGCGTAGGCCCAAGCGGGTTGCCAGGTCTGGAGAAATAAAGCTTTGCTCTGCCCCTGAATCAATTAATGCCTGTGTGGGTATTTTAGTGTGTTTATGAAAGAATCGGATAGGAAGAAGGAGTCTAGATAGGGGATTAGGTTGAGGCGAGTCTGTGAGTCCCCCTACTGCAACGCACGGACCCCACCTTTTGGCCAAATTGGACAAGATGTTACTTCATGCTCCTTGCTCCCACAATACAGGCACAACCCCAGTTCCCGGCGGCGCTGTTTCTCCGCCAAAGGCAACCTAGATTGACCTACAACCATGGGTTCCGGGGTCTCAGAGGAATCAGCCGGTGGAAGGGCCAGAAGGGGAGTAGATGGAGCGCGGCGGGGCTGTGACCCTGAACAGCCATGGGATTTCTGCTCCGCCGCCCGTTCCCTCAGCCTATTATCTAGACAGATGACTAGGGATGTAAGCTCAGATAGCCTAGCCAGCTTTTCTTGAGGGGCTAACTCATCCTGGAGACTAGGACTAAGGCTCCTAAGGAAGATGCTACACAGAGCAGCATTCTCCCAACCCACTTCGGTAGCCGCTATCCGGAAGTCCACTGCATAATCTGCTGCAGCCCTAGTCCCCTACCTCAGGTTCAGCAGCCGAGAGGTAAGCACGCTATCTCGGTCTGAATGATCAAAAACTTCATTGAATTCATTAATAAACTGCCCAAAAGACATGCTAGCATAATCGGCCCTAGCCATAACAGCGTAAGCCCATGCTAGCACCCTTCCCTCCAGCAAATTAATCACATAGCCGATCTTACTTTGGTCCGAAGTAAAGTCCTCAGGTACCCGCTGGAAAACCATCCCCCATTGCATGACGAAGCCCCTGGCGTCACCGAGCTTACCGCTAAAGCGATTGGGGGTGGGAACGGGAGTGAGCCGCGCCGGGGACCTCTGCCCGGGCTGGTTAGCTGGTATGCTAGCGGGAGCTGAGGAGTTACTGGGAATAGGTTAGGCCTGTGATAAAGGCTGAAAGTTAGTCAATCGGTCTAACCGATCAGTGACGTGGGCTAATTGGGTCAAAATAGACTGCTGCTGATAAGCCAACTGATCAATTCGAATTCCCATGTGGTTGATACGGCACACCCAAGCGCTGTCTGCTGGGTCGTTCTGGCGGAGATGTGCTGACATGGTTCTTTGACCCAGAGACAAGACACAGACCTCGAATTGATACAATTAGGTTTATTACAGCAAAATGTGTATGTTGGTGCGTGTGAGTGTAGGCAGGAGCAGCAGGGACAGAGCGGCACACCGTACGACCCGGCAACCCTAAAGACACACAGAGAGGGAAAGTTAGTGAGTGTCGTAGCTGGAGTTAAACAGTTACACTGTTGCTTACTGTGGGAGCAGATGGAGTTTGGCTCAGATTCAGCATGACGGCTACGGCCAGGAAGACAGTGTCCTTCAGTCGGGAGTGCAGCTCCTGCAGGTGAGTGTCTAGGGAGTTTGATGATGAAGGAGGGAAGGAAGAATCCGCCGCCACGGGCTCTGCCTGTGCACAGGGGACTGGAAGACAGGGTGAGTTGAAGATTGCGCTTACGTGGACGGCTGGAAAGATTCTCCGGCGAGGAACGAAGCAGACTTTGGATGAGATCACGACAAGTAGAAAGAGTTGGCGATGAAGCTCCTCTGGAGCACAGTGAGACATCTCCGCACTGCTAGTCAAGGCAGCGCGGAATAAATAGGCCAGCCGTAATGGGAACCAGGTGAGCGCACAGCTGGGGATGGTTAGTAGAGCAGGCCATGACACACTTCTGAATTAGGTCATTCATTGCTCAAAGTTTTATAGAGCTGTTATCCAAAGGGAGGCAGAGATTGTCCAGGAAGACATACAGATTTGCCCTTGAGACATCTGGCAAGACGGTGTGCACAGTCCTCATCTTACTCCAGCAAACAGGGAGAAAAACACACTCTCAGTCACACGGAACTGGACATGATGCATTCAAAACAAGGAGTTATCAGTTAAACCAGCTGTGTCATTACAAATACCTGAACTAATCACACTCACTCAGAGACTGGGGCTGCTCAAGGCCATACATGAATCACAAGTACATCAGACATGGAAATATAAAACAATATTATATAATAATATGGAATTTTTCTTTCAGATATACAGTATATTATTTCAATACATCATATCCCAATGTAATTTTTTCCTATTAATTATTTTTGTTTATCAAAAAAATAATACATTCAACGAAATATTCAACAAACTATTCTGAACTGTGTTTTATTTTTTAGAACTTTATTGACACTGTGTGTTTATAAACAAAAAACATGACTGAACTGAGCATCAGGATTAATTTAGTGTCTGATTAGGGCTAAGAGTGAATTTTAACTTCATCATCATTAGTTCATCATGAAAATTAAAAAAAATATATAATCAAACATAAAATAAATGGAGATGATAGAAGGCACCTTTGGGGGTCAGACTGTGAAATCAAAAGCAGCAACACTGGGACTGTATTATGAAAATAAAAACCTTGTAAACAACAGTAGATTAGGAGATGTCTGATTTAACCTGAGAGGAAGTTCTGGTTCTGTTCCTGTTCTGGTTTCAGAGTTCATCCTAGTCCCATCTTCTCTGAAGCTCCACCCACTCACTGATGAGGTGGTTGGAGAGGACAGGATTCTGGTTCTGTTCTTGTTTCACAATCCTTCCTTGTGTCTCTGGTGAAGCTCCACCTACTCACTGATGCGGCTCCGTTACTGTTCTCGTCACAGTTTATGGTCAGTCTTTGTTATTTCTCTTCTGAAGTTCTGCCCACTCATTGATGAGGTGGTTGGCGAGGGCGTGTCTGGGCGGTAACCACAGTTTGGGGGTGTTGCCTCTGGTAGGTGGAGCCCGGATTTTCAGGGCGGAACTTATTTCATCTAGGGTGAACCAGCGGGCATCCTCCAGTTCTGATTGGTCCACATTCAGCTGGACAAGGAACAGATGGAAATTCAGGTGGCAGGTCTAATGGTGGGAAGTTAAACCAATCAGCTAAGCTCACCTGAGAGTGGGTGGGGCTAACGTGGGCGTGGCAGCCCAGCATGAAGGAGCTCTGAGGAAATGGCCAATGTTGGGACGAGCTGAAGGACATGCTGAGGATCTCCAGTCCAACTTCCTCTGCTACCTCCCTACGGAGGGTGTCCTCTAGGGATTCCCCTGGACAGGGACGGGTGAGAACAGGTGGGACAGGAACAGTTAAGATAGTTAAGATAGTTGAGGACAGGTAGAACAGGTAGGATGGGAAGACAGGTAGGAGAGGAACAGCTAAAACAGGGGAGAACAGATATTACTCACTCAAGACTTTATTTATAAAGCACTTTTCATACAGTGTAGCAGTTTAAAGTGCTGTACAAAATAATAAACAACATACACCAAAGGCCAAAACATAGTCTCACCCACCCACACACATACACTCACAACACACCGACTAATCGACCGACCATATAAAACCATGTTAAAAAAACCACCATATAAAACATTAAGACTGAACTGAGGAAGTGCTATCGGTGGGGAAAAAACGGCAGTAATAAGACATACATGTAAAACCAAGCAATGACAAGTTTAAAAAAAGTTAGAACAGGATAAATGCAAATAAAAACAGGGTAAAAAAAATAGTTAAAACAGGATAAGGTGCAAGAAAAGGTAAAAAGGGGAAAAGCGAAAATAAATTTAAATAAAAGCCAGGTCAAAAAGGTGGGTCTTTAATTTGGTTTTAAAAGTATCAACATTCTCTGTAGCCCTCAGGTCTTCAGGAAGGCTGTTCCACAGATGTGGACCATAATGACCGAAAGCCGTCTCACCATGAGTTTTAGTTCTTACTTTAGGAATGATTTAAAAACCTTGACCTGAAGACCTGAGGGTTCTTGAAGGCTCCTAATGTAAAAGCAATTATGATAAATAATCAGGGTTAAGACCATTAAGAGCCTTAAAAACCAATAAAAGAACCTTAAAATCTATTCTATATGACGAGTGATAGGCAGGAGAGTACAGGTAAGAGAGGAAGGTAAGAGTTAAGACAGGTGACGAGGGTTAGGACAGGAACAGGTGAGAACAGTTAAAGGGGACATATGATGAAAACTGGACATTTTCAATGCTTTTGTGTATCTGTGTGAGTATCTGAAATGGCTGCCAACAGAAAAACTCACAACCCTGTCACTTTGATAAGGTCAGCCTTTGTCTCAGTGCATCTAACTTGAAATCCAAACCCAGGCTGGCAGTACTACTAAGGCTACTAGTCCTCTACAACGTTAATTTGGTGACCTCACTATACTGGTATTTTCTTTCAATTCTAGTCACCCCACTAGACATCCTGTTAAAACTTGGTTGGGGGTTCCGTGAGGATTTGGAGGAACATACACTGAAATGAGTTCTGCAAAAGCCTGATGAAACGGGTTGAAAATGGTGCTGTATTATTTAATCCCTGAGGTATTCTGACCAAAGCATGTCACAAACCTTTCATTAAGACCTCTGGGAATGGTGTCAACACAGGGCTGGACTGGGACAAAAAAAATGGCCCTGGGACAAAAAAATTGGATCTGCCATGTTTGGCCCAGGCAGCCCACCATGATCGGACAAACAACATCAGTGCATACGGTCCAGCACATATTGTGCTATTCCCCAAAACAATGGCAAAGCTGAGTAGTACAATCAAATTAGGTGAATAGAATAATTAGTCACATGATCAGATTATTTCCTGTTTAAAAAATGCATATATAACTAGGAATAATTTCATAAGTAAAAATAATTTCATAAATTTCATTGGGCTGCACAGTGACGCAGTGGTTAGCACTGCGGCAGCACAGTTTACCCTTGGCCGGGGGATCGTGGGGATCGTGGGTTCGATCCCAGCCCCTGACCAACAGTAATCTGTGTGGAGTTTGCATGTTCTCCCCGTGTATGCGTGGGTTTACCCCGGGATTTCTCCGGTTTCCTCCCACATGCCAAAAAAAACATGCAGGTTAGGTTAATTGGAGACTCTAAAGTGGCCCTAGGTGTGAATGTGTGTGTGAATGGTTAAGGGATAGCGCCGTATCGTGGCTGCTTCATCCATCCAGGTGGTGGATGACCCTCAATTTCCCCTCTGGGGATCAATAAAGTATACTAAATCTAAAAAAAAATCTAAAATAAGTATGTATACTAGCTGCTCTTGTTTTTTCTTGCCTTCTGATTGTCGCTCTGAGTGTTGCTATCCCTGTGCTGTTGCAATCCTGGAATTTCCCCATTGTGGGACTAATAAAGGCTTATCTTATCTTATCTTATAAAGAGTCTCTCCAGTTACAACAGTAGCTTCTTCTGTAACTCACTCTTCTCTACAGCTGTCGAATTACTGTCTAATCAATTTGTTTGATTTTATCTCTAACAAGTTCATTTGGTCTTCTTGATGATAAATTGATCTTGTTCTTTTATTAAGACAAAATAAAGAGATGTCTCATACCTTTGCCATGTTTCGACTGTCACCTGCAGTCTTCTTCAGAAAGTGTCGTCTAACATCTGTGGCGTGTCACGTCAGCCGTTTTATCCTTTCTGTTGGCGTGACCGACCTGACAGATTCCACAGATCTGCCACGTCGGTCATGCCCCTCCCCCACCGAGCGATGGTCTCTGGAGGAGAGCGTCCCAGGTGTGCAAGAGCATGAAGGCTCCATCATCTCAGTTCATGGTATTGTGGGCTCGCTTCCTGATTTCAGTTGCTTCTTTGATCCAGCGTTTGCTGTCCTCTGATCTAATTATTTTTGCGTTGTTCCAGTTCATGATGTGGTTGTTGATCTTGCAGTCATCTGATGTTGCTGATTTGAAGTTTTCCTGTTCTGCCTTTTCTTTTTGCGTTCTTGTGAGTCGCCCTGCTGTTTCTTTTCCACATTCTTTTTAGTGTTCCCTTTTCCGTGTTGCAAACATCCTCCCCGTTTCTCCTATGTATGTTTTTTTCACATGATTTGCATGGTATTTCATAAATTATGTTGCATTTTTTTTTGTTTTGTTGTATTTTGTCCTTGGGGTGAACCAAAAGCTGCTGTAGTTTTGTGTGGGGTTTTATTGCTGTGTTTATTCCACACTTTTTCATGATTCTTTGTATGGGTTCAGTTATTCCCTAGATATATAGTAGGGGGACTATGTTTTTGTTGTTCTCTGTTTTTTGGTGTGGGGTTTTTTTTTGGCCTTTATTTTGGGCTTGACATTTTCCTGTTTATTGCCAATGTTGGGTATTGACAGTCCATAAGTGCGTGTTGTATGTGCTGCTCTGCCTTCTGTCTGTCCTCCTTGTCTGTGATGATGGCGGTCCATTCATATAATGTCCTCACAACTGACAGTTTGTGTGCCATGGGATGTTCAGATGTCCAGAATTGGTCCATGTGTGTTGGTTTCCTGTATACTATGATTTTGATGCTGCCGTCGTCCTTGTGGTGAATTTTATATCGAGAAAGTTTATGGTATGGTTTGTTTCTTCTTCATGTGTGAATATGATGTTTCTAGTGCCGTCTATGGTTTTCAGGCGGTCTGTAAGATGTGTGTGTCCATGTTTTATTTTTTACAGGATGTCATCCACGTATCTTCTCCAGAGCGTGGGTCTGCATGATGTAGGGGCTGTGTTGAGGGCTCTGATTTCCAGGTCTTCCTTGAAAAAACTACTCATGATTGCAGAAAGTGGGTCTCCCATTGTGAATCCTTCTTTTTGTCTGTATATTTTGTTTTTTAATTGGAAGTAGTTGGATTTGGTAACAAACTGTAAGAGTTGTGATATGTCATTAACTGTAAGATTTGTGCGTTTTTTGAGCGTTTTATCTTTCTTGAGGCGTTCCTGTACAGTGCGTAAAGTGACATCACTGCAGGGTTTTGTAAATAATGACACCACATCATGAGAAATTAATATCTCGTCTGTTTCCATCTTTCAGGTTGTTGAGTTCATGTGCCAGTTCTTTTGAATTTTTACAGTGATGTTCTGTTAGTCCAAGGACGGGTTTCATGATTTCTACAAGTGCTTTGGATAGATTATAAGTGGCTGAACCGATACAGTCTACTATGCAGTGTAGTGGAGTGGCTTTCTTGTGTGTTTCTGGTGTGCCATAAATCTGGGGGGTGATACTTGCAGTGGGTGTAAAATGATCATATGCACTCTGAGTTATTTTATTGGTTTCCAGCAGGGGTCTGAGTAGGGCCTTTAGAGTTCTCTTCTTTTCTTCTGTGGGATCTTTTCTGAGTAAAAAGGAACAGCAGGGCGACTCACAAGAACGCAAAAAGAAAAGACAGAACAGGAAAACTTCAAATCAACAATATCAGACCACTTCAAGATAAACAATCACATCATGGACTGGAACAATGCAAAAATAATTAGATCAGAGCACAACAAACATAACCTGGCAGATCTGTCAAATCTATCAGGTCGGTCAAGCCTACAGAAAGGATAAAACAGCTGATGTGACACGTCACGGACGTCAGATGACGCTTTCTGAAGAAGACTGCAGACGACAGTCAAAACATGTCAAAAGGTATGAAACATCTCTTTAATTTGTCTTAATAGAACACGATCAGTTTGAAACTTGTTTTTTTAATCTGGTTGGTACAGTTGTTGGGTTAGGCAGGGATGCACACAATTTTGAGAGGCTAACATGTAAAAAGGAGCAAAATTACAAGAAAAAAAGGTGAATTTATAAGACGAAAGTCAAAAATGAGAAAAGCTGCAAATTTAAGAGGAAAAGAGTCACATTATGTATGATAGCAATCACTGGAAATGTATAAGAAAACAAATAAATGTATCAAAAGATGCACTAAATATGCTGGGAAAAAAGTTATAATTTTTGAGGAATCACAAAATTACAAGAGGAAAAGTAATATTAAAAATAAAGAAAAAAATCTATTTTTAAAAAAGTTTAAAAAAAAAATCAATAGAAAAATATGACAGGGAAAAATGATGACAAGTCACAAGAAGAAACAATACAAATTTATGACATGAAAGGTACAAATTCAAGAAAAAAAATGTAAATTCATGACCAAAATAAATCTTAAATTTTTCAGGAAGTCTCAAAATTTTGTTGTCTTATTAGAAGAAAATGATCTGAAACATGACAAAAAAGCAGCCAATTTATGAGAATGTTCCAAAATCACATATAAAAATTCAAAATTTTCAAGGAAAAAAAAACTAATTTACGAAAAATAAATTTAAAACAAAAATGAGAATTTCTGTTAAAAAAGTCACAAATTTATAATTAAATAAATTCCAGATTTACTACAGGTTAATTCCCTTCCACAGCATGTGGGACACTATGTGGTGTATGGGGCGACGTCTACCTCCATTTCTCTGACCCTAGGCCACACAGCGACTGTGAGTAGTGAAAGCTACAGTGGGGGGGGGGGGCAGTCCTCTGGTAGCTCTGTGCGTTAACTTTCCTTTCCCTGTTCTATTATGCTGAGTACCAAGCTAGAAGGCAGAAAGTACCATTTTTATATGGTCTTTGGTATGACCCGGCCTTGAACCCACAACCTCCCGGTTGTGGGGCGGAGGCTCTACCTCTAAGCCTAAGCCACCACTCCAGTGCATCTCAATAAATTATAATGCCATCAAAAAGTTGATTTATTTCAGTAATTCAATTTTAAAAAATGAAGCTTCTATATTATATAGATTCATTACACACAGAGTGATATATTTCAAGTGTTCATTTCTTTTAATTTTGATGACTGTGGCTTACAGCTCATGAAAACACCAAATTCAGTTTTATCAAAAAATTTGAATATTACATAAAACTAATTTTAAAAACTGGATTTTTAACAGAAATACTGGCCTACTGAAAAGTACTTCCATGTTCACACTCAATACTTGGTCAGGATCCCTTTTGCATGAATTATTGCATCAACGGGACGTGACATGGAGGTAATCAGCCTGTAGCACTGCTGAGGTGTTATGGAAGCCCAGGTTGCTTTGACAGCGGCCTTCAACTCATCTGCATTGTTGGGTCTGGTGTCTCTCATCTTCCTCTTGACAATACTCCATAGATTCTCTATGGGGTTTAGGTCAGGTGAGTTTGCTGGCCAATCAAGCGCAGTGATACCATGGTCATTAAACCAAGTTTGGGTACTTTTGGCAGTGTAGGCAGGTGCCAAGTCTTGTTGGAAAATGAAACCAGCATCCCCATAAAGCTTGTCAGCAGAGAGAAGCATGAAGTGCTCTAAAAATTTCCTGGTAGATGGCTATACTGACTTTGGACTTGATAAAACACAGTGGATCAACACCAGCAGATGACATGGCTCCCCAGATCATCACTGACTGTGGAAACTTCACACTGAAACTCAAGCAACTTGGATTCTGTGCATCTCCACTACTCTCAGACTCTGGGACCTTGATTTCGAAACGAAATGCAAAATTTACTTTAATCTGAAAAGAGGTCATCTGCTGGTGTTGGTCCACTGTGTTTTATCAAGTCCAAAGTCAGTGCAGCCATCTAACCAGGAAATTTTTAGAGCACTCCATGTTTCCCTCTGCTGACAAGCTTTATAGGGATGATGCTTTCATTTTCCCAAAGGACTTGGCACCTGCCCACACTGCCAAAAGTATCAAAACTTGGTTTAATAACCATGGTATTACTGGGTTTTCCTAGCCAGCAAACTCTCCTGACCTAAACCCCACAGAGAATCTATGGAGTATTGTCAAGAGGAAGATGAGAGACACCAGACCCAACAACGCAGATGAGCTGAAGGCCACTATCAAAGCAACCCGAGCCTCCATAACACCTCAGCAGTGCCACAGGCTGATCACCTCCATGCCACACTGCATTGATGCAGTAATTCATGCAAAAGGAGCCCTGACCAAATACTGAGTGTGTACATGGACATACTTTTCAGTTGGCCAACATTTCTGTTAAAAATTCATTTTTAAAACTTAATTTTATGTAATATTTAAATGTTTTGAGAAACTGAATTTGGAGTTTTCATGAGCTGTAAGCAATAACCATCAAAATTAAAAGAAATAAACACTTGAAATATATCACTCTGTGTGTAATGAATAACACACAGGGATTGTTGAATGAGAGGCCCCTCCCTGAAGGCTGGGAGATGAGGCTCACCATAGACAGGATTCCTTATTTCGTGGATCACAACAGGAGAACGACCACCTACGTCAACCCCCGCACCGGAAAATCCTCACTTGTAGGATCAAGTCCAAAGTCAGTTGACTTTGGACTTTGAAACTTCAGTTTCATTTTTTTGAATTGAATTCACTGAAAAAAAAAAGTCATCTTAATTTACTGAGATGCGCCTGTATAATACAGAGCAAATACACTCCTGATCAAAACCTTAAAACCGGGGAAAGAATTACAAGTATTCACATTTCACAGTGGTGGACTGCAACCAGGTTGTCAGTAGAGCTTCAAAATGCAAAAAGAAGAAACAGGAGCAAGAGACAAAAAATAGAGAGTAAAAGGAATAAAGTCTCAAAGTTACATGTAAAAAATGAGAGAAGCATGAAAAAACTGCAAATTTATGAGTATACAGTGGCACATTTAAAGAAAAAGCCACAACCTTTACTTTCTATGTATTTATTTTTTGTCCTCTCGAAGGGCAGCTCAGGCAAAGATGGCAAATGGGTTGTTGCCTGGGCAACAGTAGCCCATACCTGTGCACGTCCATGGAGTTAGAACATCTAGTTTCACTGTAGCGTCTGCAGCATATGACAATCAATAGCTACGCTTTCTGTTTAGCTTGTAGCAGTAGCTCAAGGTCAAAGTATCCATACATTTAAATTAAATTCTTGCTTCTCTCCTTCCCTAATTATATCCCTCCTTCTACAGTGCATCCAGAAAGTATTCACAGTGCTTCACTTTTTCATAATATTTTGTTATGTTACAACGTTATTCCAAAATGGATTAAATTTATTTTTTCTCAAAATTCTACACACAACACCTCATAATGGCAATGTGAAAAAAGTTTTTTTTTTTTTTTAGATTTTTGCGAATTTATTAAAAATAAAAAACTAAGAAATCACATCTACATAAGTATTCACAGCCTTTGCTCAATACTTTGTTGATGCACCTTTGGCAGCAATTACAGCCTTGAGTCTTTTTGAATATGATGCCACAAGCTTGGCACACCTATCTTTGGGCAGTTTCACCCATTCCTCTTTGCAGCGCCTCTCAAGCTCCATCAGGTTGGATGGGAAGTGTTAGTGCACAGCCATTTTCAGATCTCTCCAGAGATGTTCAATTTGAATCAAGTCTGGTCTCTGGCTGGGCCACTCAAGGACATTCACAGAGTTGTCCTGAAGCCACTCCTTTGATATCTTGGCTGTGTGCTTACAGTTGTTGTGCTGCTGAAAGATGAACCATCGCTCCAGTCTGAGGTCAAGAGCGCTCTGGAGCAGGTTTTCATCCAGGATGTCTCTGTACATTGCTGCATTCATCTTTCCCTCTATCCTGACTAGTCTCCCAGTTCCTGCCACTGAAAAACATCCCCACAGCAAGATGTTGCCACCACCATGCTTCACTGTAGGGATGGTATCGGCCTGGTGATGAGCGGTGCTTGGTTTCCTCCAAATATGATGCCAGACATTCATGCCAAAGAGTTCAATCTTTGTCTCATCAGACCAGAGAATTTTGTTTCTCATGGTCTGAGAGTCCTTCAGGTGCCTTTTGGCAAACTCCAGGTGGGCTGCCATGTGCCTTTTACTAAGGAGTGGCTTCCATCTGGCCACTCTACCATACAGGCCTGATTGGTGGATTGCTGCAGAGATGGTTGTCTTTCTGGAAGGTTCTCCTCTCTCCACAGAGGAACACTGGAGCTCTGACAGAGTGACCATCAGGTTCTTGGTCACCTCCCTGACTGAGGCCCTTCTCCCCCGATCACTCAGTTTAGACGGCCAGCCAGCTCTAGGAAGAGTCCTGGTGGTTCTGAACTTCTTCCATTTATAGATGATGAAGGCCACTGTGCTCACTGAGACCTTCAAAGCAGCAGAAATTTTTCTGTACCCTTCCCCAGATTTGTGCCTCGAGGCAATCCTGTCTCCGGAGGTCTACAAACAATTCCTTTGACTTCATTCTTGGTTTGTGCTCTGACATGCACTGTCAACTGTGGGACCTTATATAGACAGGTGTGTGCCTTTCCAAATCACGTCCAATCAACTGAATTTACCACAGTTGGACTCCAATTAAGCTGTAGAAATATCTCAAGGATGATCAGTGGAAATAGGATGTACCTGAGCTCAATTCTGAGCATAACGGCAAAGGCTGTGAATACTTACTGTATGTACAGTGGGGCAAAAAAGTATTTAGTCAGCCACCAATTGTGCAAGTTCTCCCACTTAAAAGATGAGAGAGGTCTCCAATTTTCATCATAGGTATACCTCAACTATGAAAGACAAAATGAGAAAAAAAAATCCAGAAAATCACATTGAAGGATTTTTAATGAATTAATTGGTAAATTCCTCAGTAAAATAAGTATTTGGTCACCTACAAACAAGCAAGATTTCTGGCTCTCACAGACCTGTAACTTCTTCTTTAAGAGGCTCCTCTGTCCTCCACTCGTTACCTGTATTAATGGCACCTGTTTGAACTCGTTATCAGTATAAAAGACACCTGTCCACAACTTCAAACAGTCAGACTCCAAACTCCACTATGGCCAAGACCAAAGAGCTGTCAAAGGACACCAGAAACAAAATTGTAGACCTGCACCAGGCTGGGAAGACTGAATCTGCAATAGGTAAGCAGCTTGGTGTGAAGAAATCAACTGTGGGAGCAATTATTAGAAAATGGAAGACATACAAGACCACTGATAATCTCCATTGATCTGGGGCTCCATGCAAGATCTCACCCCGTGGGGTCAAAATTATCACGAGAACGGTGAGCAAAAATCCCAGAACCACATGGGGGGACCTAGTGAATGACCTGCAGAGAGCTGGGACCAAAGTAACAAAGGCTATATCAGAAACACACTACGCCGCCAGGGACTCAAATCCTGCAGTGCCAGACGTGTCCCCCTGCTTAAGCCAGTACATGTCCAGGCCCGTCTGAAGTTTGCTAGAGAGCATTTGGATGATCCAGAAGAGGATTGGGAGAATGTCATATGGTCAGATGAAACCAAAATAGAACTTTTTGGTAAAAACTCAACTTGTCGTGTTTGGAGGAGAAAGAACACCATACCTACTGTGAAGCATGGGGGTGGAAACATTATACTTTGGGGCTGTTATTCTGCAAAGGGACCAGGATGACTGATCCGTGTAAAGGAAAGAATGAATGGGGCTATGTATCGTGAGATTTTGAGTGAAAACCTCCTTCCACCAGCAAGGGCATTGAAGATGAAACGTGGCTGGGTCTTTCAGCATGACAATGATCCCAAACACACCGCCCGGGCAGCGAAGGAGTGGCTTCGTAAGAAGCATTTCAAGGTCCTGGAGTGGCCTAGCCAGTCTCCAGACCCCATAGAAAATCTTTGGCGGGAATTGAAAGTCTGTGTTGCCCAGCAACAGCCCCAAAACATCACTGCTCTAGAGGAGATCTTTTTTTTTTTTTTTGTTACTTGTTTGTACCCGTAGGTAGACTTGGTTTGCAGTCTGGTGACAAGCCACCGGCTGCTGGTCGCTGCGTGCGCGAGCGCCCTAAACCTACATGTTTTTGGTGTGCGGGAGGAAACCGGAGAAATCCCGGAGTAAACCCGTGCAACACGGGGAGAACATGCAAACTCCACACAGCTCACTGTTGGTCGGGGGCTGGGATCGAACCCACGATCTCATGATCCCCGCGATCCCCTGGCCGAGGGTAAAACTGTGCTGCCACAGTGCTAAACCACTGCGCCACCGTGCAGCCCATCTGCATGGAGGAATGGGCCAAAATACCAGCAACAGTGTGTGAAAACCTTGTGAAAACTTACAGAAAACGTTTGACCTCTGTCATTGCCAACAAAGGGTATATAACAAAGTATTGAGATGAACTTTTGTTATTGACCAAATACTTATTTTACCGAGGAATTTACCAATTAATTCATTAAAAATCCTTCAGTGTGATTTTCTGGATTTTTTTTTCCTTATTTTGTCTCTCATAGTTGAGGTATACCTATGATGAAAATTGGAGACCCCTCTCATCTTTCAAGTGGGAGAACTTGCACAATTGGTGGCTGACTAAATACTTTTTTACCCCACTGTACATGTGATTTCTTAGTTTTTTATTTTGAATAAATTTGCAAAAATCTCAAAAAAAACAAAAACCTTTTTCATGTTGTCGTTATGGGGTATTGTGTGTAGAATTTTGAAGAAAAAAAATGAATTTAATCCATTTTGGAATAAGGCTGTAACATAAAATGTGGGAAAAGTGAAGTGCTGTGAATACTTTCTGGATGCACTGTATGTTCTTACCACAACAGTTACACCTTCTTCCTTACTCAGTTGTTGAGTCTGCTATGAGTGACTGCCAGTGCACATTAAAATTCTTCCACACTAAACTCGGCTCCGTGCAGGAGCGCTTGGGTGGGGGGTGGGGGGGTCCTTGAAGCCATAGCCTTAATGTTGTATAATCATAACAATGACAGCCCATCAGCCCACTGGGCAAACAGCCGGTATGTCAGATTACCAGTCCAGCCCGGGGTCAACATCTGGACAAAATGACATCATATGTTCCCTTTTAGGACAAGTGAATACATATGAGGACTGTTTGGACTGACCCATGTCACAGAACCCAGCAAGAGCACTATAAAGTCCGGGAGGAAAAGACTTCTGCCGACCCAACAGACATCGCTTTCCATCAGAGACCAGGACCAGGACCACAGGGGACATCTGCAGGAAACACTGTCAGAGCTGGACCTGTCTGTGAGTATGGTTTAGTTCTAAATTAGTTCTGGGTACCTTTGGGTAGTAGATGGTGGACCCACAGACCCTCTGGCTACCTGCCTGGTTCCGGTAGGTGAGCTGACCTGTGGCACTGCAGAACCCAGTGGCCTGATGCCAGCGCAGAAGAGCCTGACCCTGCAGGACAGAACCACAGCAGCAATAACAGGGGGTCAGAATAGTCCAGTTACCCTGCAAGACAGAACCAGGTCAAGGCCAGACCAGAACATCTGAATATTCAGTTACTCACCTTTGCCACAAGAGGGGCTTCAGGATCTGAGAGCAGAAAGAAGGCCTTCCTCATATCCACAAAGGTTCCCTTAGACCGCTCCTCCACCAACATCCGGTCTAGATCTCCTGACAACAGACACAAGGTCAGGCCAGAACCTCAAGAATTAAGAACCAGTCAGAGCTGAGCCAGTTCTTACCCACGTCAAGGCAGAACTGTGCCTGCTTCTCTTTGGTACAGCCAATCAGGACCGAGTCCTTCAACAGGGATGGGTGTGATCCCAGTCCCAGCAGAATCAACTCCACATCTGAAACACAGAGAGCAGGTACACGATCTGGGTCTCAGGTTCTGAAGGTACGGGAAGGCTGAAAAGTTCATAGTGGTCAAATTTGACCAAATGTGGTTTATTTTTCAACATTGTCTCCTGTTCGGTCCACACACTTCTTCCATCGGTGTTGCAGTGCTTGGATCCCTGCGGTTGAAAAATAAACCACACTTGGTCAAATTTGACCACTATGAACTTTTCAGCCAATGAATTTTTCAGCCTGCACCCCCCCCCACCCCCGTCCCCCATAAAGATTCTGAGGTTCTGATTCTGTACCTGAGCAGCTGAGCCACACGGGTCTGAAGCTTCCATCATTGGTCCTCTGCAGCAGAGGAGCCAGATTGTGGAACAGAAAGATACCACCATCCTGCAGTGCTGCAAGGCATGCCGCATCATCCCCCTTTAGCCAGTTCAAGAATCTGACACACAGTTTGTTTGTTATTCAACCAGTTAATAGGTCAATAGACAGACACACAACCAACAAACCAACCAATCAACCGAATGATACACAACCAACTAACAAATCAAATAACTAATACATGACCAGTTAAACAATCAGCTGACACACAACCAACCAACAGATTAGGGTTGGGTGATTAACCGAAAAAGAACTAAAACTGAGGTTCGGAACATATAACCGACACAATCTTGCTAGTGTCATTTTTTTTCCAATTCTTCCCTTCTCCCTGCTTATGAGAGCTTTCATGTACTGCCCTTTTAAAATGTGTCCTGCGTGCATAGTCACGTGATTCCACAACCTGGAAGCAGTGCACTCATATTACACCAGCAGCGTATGAAAGCAGGAGAACACAGAAGAAATATTGTAGTGGCTTGTGCCTAAAAGAAATCCAGTGTCCGTCAACACAGTATGTGGTGATTGGCTCTTTATTTCATCTGAAGCTGTCAAGAAAAAGCGAGTGAAGCTAACATGGATGTGTGCCAAAGCTAAATCACTGTTGGCCTCTAATGGCTAGCCGCATGAGGATGACCATTTTACAGTGGGAATGGTCAACAAAATGCATAAGCTAAGGATGGATTTACCATTCTGGCCAGAGATTCATAATCCCTTTATGGTGATAACATAATCATGGTTACGTAAAGGACTCCTTCAACGCAGCTAACAAACTAAATAGCTGCGGACACAAGTCACGCGACCTACAAAAGTTCAAGAAGTACTGTATGTATAAAATTACTGACTTCTGCACTGGGCAATATTTAATTAGGTTACGTGTGTGAAATGGCAATATTCTTTATTATATTATGCTTATTTGCCAGATTGATACATTCATTCATAATGCACTCTCATGTAATAGTGCTTAATTACAAGCCTTGTCAGGGAACTATCAGGGAAAGGAAGAAACAAGGAAAAAAGGGAAAAAAAAGTTCAATTAATTGTGATGCTGATTTCAGGTCAAATCGTTCAGCCCTACAACCGATACACAATGTGTTAAACAACCAACTGACACTCAACCAACCAACCATCATTCAACCATCATCTAACAATCAGTCACCATCCAACCACCAACCGACCATTATCCAACCACCCATCATCTAACCATCCACCAAACATCATGCAACCATTATCCAACCCTCAACTGGCCAACCACCAACCGCCCAGCCCTACCACCAATACACAATGTGTTACACAACCAATACTTAACCAACCAACCAACCATCTAACCATCATCTAACCATAAAATAACTATCAACCAACCATCATCCAATGACCAACCAACCATCATTAAGCCATCTACCAACCACCAACCGAACATCAATCATCATCCAACCATCAACTGCCCAATCACCAACCATCGTCTAAACAACCAATCACCAACTGCCCAGCCCAACAACCGATACACGTGTTAACCAACAAACTGATACTTAACCAACCATTTTCTAACCATCATTTAACCATCAACCATCATCCAACCATAAACCAATTATCATCCAATCACCAACCAACCACCAACCAAACATCAACCAACCATTGTCCAACCATCAACCAGCCAACCATCATGCACCTTTATCCACCCACCAACCAACCATCATCCACCTTCATCCAACCACCAACCAACCATCATCCAACCATCTACCAACCACCAACCAAATATAAACCAACCATTATCGAACCTTTATCCAACCATCAACCCAAAGAACCCCAGGTTGGGAACCTGGGGTCCCTGGAACATTCAGGTTTCCATGGGAAATTTTGTAATTTCACTTCTTAACTGGTCCAAAAGATTTCAAATAATTTGCTGTTGTTGTGCATGGGTACATGAATACCTACAGAACACATGCACAACAATGGCAAATTATTTGAAATTTTTTTGACCAATTAAGAAGTGAAATTACAAAATTTCCCATGGAAACCTCAATGTTATAGCAACCCCAAGTTGGGAACCACTTATCTAAATACCTAACCACCAACCTTCATCCAACAATAAACAAATCATCATCCAACCATCATCCAAGCAGAAGTTTTTACTGAACCTCATCCTAGAGACGAATCCTGAGCAGCAGCGATTCTGTTGGAGGTTTGCTGGTTTTCTCAGAGGAGAGTGGAGGAACCTCAGAAGTCTGAACATGGCTGCTAATCCAGAACAAGCTGGACCCAGGAGAACGGGTTCTGCTGGTGTGGACCCAACTGGATTGATTCTGTTGTTTATAGACAGGAAACAAAAGAAGTCGTGCCACATAGATACCAGAACCACTTCCTAAAGGGACAGTTCGGTGGTTCTGTGAATCTGTCTGATCAGTCCGGTAATGACCCAAAGTCATAGGTGGTGTCTTCTCTCCTTTTACAGAAAGATGGAGAACAGCTGAGCAGAGAGTCAAAGTTGCAGTGGAGTGGAATGGAGTCATGTTAACAATTTTCACCATTGAAAAGTAATGAAACTTCAGAAACTCCACCACAGTTCCAGAAAGCGCTGTCAGACTGATTCATACCATACATGTCTGCATCAGATACAGATTTAAGGTAGTGCTAGATTTACAACCAAAGAACGTCAATATTGTTACGCAGTATTGGGTCATTGGATATCGATTCCTCTATGGAGACTCAGCTGTTTGGGTCAGTGATACAGTGTAGCTACATAAGGACAGAAGCCAGACCAACTAAGGACATTATAGGAATACTCAGAAGGAAACCACACTTCAGAACCACAGAACAGTCCCTTTGATCTCAATTCATGTAATCGTGTCTACCCAGGAATGTACCAGTTCTCTGGTGTTTGGTTATGACTCTGTAGTGACTAGGATAATGCAGTTCTCCAGAGGATAACAGCTCTACAGTTGTTTACAACCTTGATGATGATCCTTGGCCCTGTTTCCACTACCAGGAACCAATTGAGGGGGCCAAGAACTTAAGGACATTCCTGTATTTGGCTCTTTCACCCATCATACCTCCACAGCATGGTGAAGTAAATACACCCAAAATAGGGTGAAATCATGCGGAAATTATTATGGATGGAATTAACATAAAGTGGAGTGTATGGGACAAAATTGCCATTGTTGTTTAGCAATTGCGGAGAGGACTGGAGCAGCATGAACAGCCTCAGCAGAGCACTCTGTCCCCAGCTTTCTGACTGTATGTGTCCGCTCTCTGGCTACAAACAATTCAAGCCTTGACTCGCCACTGTGTTCTTGCTACCTCGATGCATGTGTGGCCACATATGATACAGCAGAACACATCAACATTTTTCTTATTAAACACATTTCTGATGGAGCCATTGACCTGAGATTTTCACCAGATATCAGTAACAACCCAAGTAATACATACATACAAAGAAATAAAGGCAACTGTGTTCACAAAGCAAGTTATATTTAATAAAGTGGAATAACACTGGGAATAAGTATTGAAAATGCTTGGTGAAATTCATTTACTATTCAGTAGAAAAGCCTTTCCTGGTAATAATGGCTTCCAGATGCCTCCTGTATGGAGAAACTAGGCACAGGCATTGCTCAGGAGTGATATTAGCCCATTCTTCCACACAAACTGTCTGTAAATGTCTTCTATGATCTCTTATCTTCATTTTGTTCCATAGATTTTCAACTGGATTCAGGTCAGGTGACTGACTGGGCCATTCTAGTACATTTATTTTCCTTCTCTGGAGCCAGTTGAGAGTTTCCTTGGCTGTGTGTTTGGGATCATTGTCTGGCTGAAATGTCCACCCTCCTTTCATCTTCAGCATCTTGGCAGACGGCAACAGGTTCTTATCAATGATGTCTCTGTACATTTGTCCATTCATCTTTTCTTAAATTATATGAAGTCTGCCTGTACCATGTGCTGAAAAACACCCCCACATCATGATGCTCCCACCTCCAAACTTCACTGTTGGTATGGTGTTTTGGGGCTGATGTGCAGTGCCATTTCTCCTCCAAACATGATGTGTGTTGTGGCATCCAAAAAGTTCAATTTTGGTCTCATCTGACCAGACTATACTCTCCCAGTATTTTACTGGCTTGCCCAAATGTTGTGCAGCAAACTTTAAATGACTTTCAACATGCTTTTTCTTCAGCAATGGAGTCTTGCAAGGTGAGCGGGCATAAAGCCCATGTTGGTTCAGTGCATTACTTATTGTTTTCTTTGAAACAGCAGTACCTGCTAACTTCAGGTCTTTCTGAAGCTCTCTACAAGTGGTCTTTGACTCTTGGATAACTCTTCTTATAATTCTTTTGATTCATCTGTCAGAAATCTTGTGAGGAGCCCCTGGTTGTGACCCGTTTATGGTAAAATGATGTTCTTTCCTCTTTTGAATGATGGCTCCAACAGTGCTCACTGGAACATTCAGCAGTTTAGAAATGCGGCTGTAACCAATGTCATCATTATGTTTTGCAACAATAAGCAGTGTTTCCTCTGGCTTAAAGACCTTGGCGCGGTGGCAACATAGGGGGGTAAACATACCAGAATATTTTAATTTTATACTATTTATTTCTTTTTAAAATTTTACACAGTAACATTGCATATGGAACTTACCATTTGAAGTATTGTACAACCGAGGCTTGAATATTGGGCCAGTTGTGGTCTCACCCAGACATCCTGTGTTTAGACTTTTTAGTGGTGTTATCCTTCTCTCCTTCCTCTGCCTGAACACTTTCCTCTCCTTGGCTCCTCTCTTCTGTCTCATCTTGCCCTCTCTGAGCTCTGTCTAATTCAGGTTCTCTCTGTCTATGGTGGTATACAAACAGGTTAGGAAATATCAAGTGTCATGTTTTGTCCTGAAGGATTTTTTTGTCATGGTTTACATAAATGACAAAAATATGTGTATTTTTTGTATTTTTATTCTAGTGTTTCTTTTTTTCCATTGAGAGAGTAGGGAAAGAAAAGAAACATTCATTATAATAATGTACTCATGCATACTTAAATTATATGATCAGGTGGGTATAGTAACCAGAAATTCTACTCATGTAAAAGCAGTGCTTTGAAATTAATAATTAAAAGTAGACAACCAAAAATTTCTAGTTGAGTTAAGGCTACAAAGAGCACCCACTTAAAAACTTGAGCAATGATTTCAGTCTTGAAGGTTTGAGGTTTTTGGTAAATGGTAAAGGGTGTTCACTTATATAGCGCTTTTATTCTCATCTCTTGATGACCAAAGCGCTTTACAGATCCTGCTATCCACCCATTCACGCACACATTCACACACTGATGGCGGCATGCTGCCTAACATGGCGCTTCCAGACCCACCAGGAGCAATTGGGGGTGAAGTGTCTTGCCCTGGGACACAACGGCAGGATACTGGGGAGAGCGGGAGTCCCATTACGGCCATTCCCATTACGGCCAAATACCCATTACGGCACCCATAGGTGCCGTAATGGGTGTTTCTCGAGCCAATTCGAGCCAAATTAGGACCAATGTTAACAAAAAAGTTATTAAATTCATCTGCAAGTGAAACTGCATTCACACTCGAGTCGTTTTATTATTTTTTGAAAACTTGGTTGGGTAGCTTGTATTTCTGTTTTTATTTCCAAGAATATTGTTAAGTATTGTCCATGTATTTTTAATATTGTCTCTGTTTTTCTCCAGTTATTTACTGTAATAGTCTCTTTTACTACATCTCATTATATATGTTAACTTGTTTTTGTATGTTTTATATCGCTGCTCTGCTTCTTTTGTCCTTTTCTTTAGAAAAGCTTTATATAATGAATTTTTCTTTTTACACGCCTTTTGTAATCCTTTGGTTAACCATGGCTTATTGACAAATTTATGTTTGAGCTTTTTCTTTACTAATGGACAATTTTTTTCATAAAAAGTGGTTACAATGTTTATAAATGTGTCATAGGCTTCATTTACATCTGATACATAGACTTTTGTCCAGTCTTGCTTCAGCAGGTCTTCTTTAAAAGAACTGATTGCATTTTGTGATTTGTATCTGAAAGATTTTAAATTTTTTTCTGTATTGGCCCCCATGTGGCCATGGATAAGTGCAAAGATTGGCAAATGGTCACTTATATCATTTATCAATAAATCCACTTTCTATTTTCTTATCAATAATATTAACAAACAGGTTGTCAATAAGTGTAGCAGCGTGAACTGTGATTCTTCTGGGATGTGTTATTGTGGGATATAGACTCATACTGTACATAGAATTCATGAACTCTGTAATTACATTTTGTTGAAATGGATTTAGTAAATCAATATTGAAATCTCCACAAATTACTACCATTTTCTTACTAGTAATATTATTGTACAGCTCGACTAACTTATCTCTGAATGTCTCAATGCAAGTTCCCGGCATTCTATATATACAACTTATAATTAGATTTTTTGTTTTATCTTGGTCGATCTCAACAGTAACACATTCCAAAATCCCTGGTAGTGCAAAGGACATTCCATTTACAAGCTTACACCTAAACAGGTCATCAATATACAGCAACACCACCACCCTTTTTTTGAGATCTGTTAATATGAAACATCTGATATCCCTCTATTGCCATAAGGGAAGCCTGCTCAGGGGAGCCTGCTCTTCATTAAGCCAAATTTCAGAGACTGCAATAGCTGTAAATTTTCTGTCTAGCTGTTTTAAATAGTCCTGAATCTGTGGAAAGTTTTTGTTAAGACTTCTGCTGTTGAAGTGTATTATTGATAGTTTACCATCTAGTTGCACTTGACTTTTGAATTGCTTTTCAGTGTAATATTCACAATGATTATGAATATTATTGAAAAAGTGGTTATCAGGATCAATATCATTCTCCATCTCTTGTAGTTTATGTTCAGCATAATGGCATATTTTCAGAGTTTGAATTTCCTCACTCTGTGTCAAATGACTTCCTCCAACTGGGGATAATTGATGTCTACTCAAGTCAGTCATAAGTTTTTTTGTTTGTTTTGTCTCTTTGCTAAGCGACTCTTCCATTATGGCTCACGTTTCCAGCGGGTTAAAACCGTGATAAACTCCTCCAGTGCTTACATACCTCTAACGATTTTTTTCCACGTTCAAAGTACTTTAACAAACTCATGTTTCTGTCGGACAGTCACGCTTGGCGAGACACTGCCTGCTGACTAACTCGAAAACTCGCGTGGGCGGGGCTGATTAAAGTCATTGACTTCGTGAATTTCGCTCATTTTAACTTGTCAGGTGTGTTAGAGCAAGTTTTTAGCCAAAGTCAAATTCCTTGTATGTGTTGTGCATACTTGGCCAATAAAGCTGATTCTGATTCTGATTCTGATTCTGACATAATAGGGAACATAACTTAATATTGTAGTGGCTGGTGAAATATATCCTCAGCAATTCATCAGTCCCCCGCCTTTCCCTTCATATGAAGCAGGCTGCATATGAATTCTAACCACGTCTCTTAGCTAAGCGACTCTTCCATTATTGCACCCGTTAACAGCGGGTTAAAACCATGATAAATGCCTCCAGTGCTTACATACATACTGTACCTCTTCTGATTTTTTTCCGTGTTTAAAGTACTTAAACTCATGTCCACATGCCAAAAACATAGGTTAAGTTAATTGGCATCAAACTGGGGATTCTAAATTGTCCTTAGGTATGACTGTGAGAGTGAATGGTTCTGTCTCTCTGTGTTGGCTCTGCAATGGACTGGCGATCTGTCCAGGGTGTACCCTGCCTCTCGCCCAAAGATGCTGGGATAGGCTCCAGCCCACCCGGCGACCCGAAAAGGATTAAGTGGAAGAAGATGGATGGATGTTTTTGTCGACAGTCACGCTTAGCGAGACACTGCCTGCTGACTGAGTCGAGAACTCGCGTGGACGAGGCACTTCTAAACTCTGCACGGATGACGGCCACATGCGTTGTTCATGTGCACACTTGCCATTGCTTCATATATTTTTCTTAATAAAATCATAAATGCTTGGCATGGCAGTACAATTTCTGGCGAGGCAGCCCGCCACGAAGACATGTTACCAGAGGAAACCCTGAATAAGGTTGTGAAGATCTAAAGAGAGCTCTTTGCTTCTACCCACCATGAGTTCTTTGTGGTGTGACAATCTGAGATTCAGAGACCTTTGTAAAGGCTATCATTCAGGACCTAACCAGCTGAAATTCATTTGCACTGATGGGGGATGGGATGGCTTCCTAAATTCTGATGGATTTCAGCTGGCTTCTTGACTTTATGCTTTTTTGCACCTCCTTTTCTTAATGTGTTCAATACTTATTGCCTGTGTCATTCCACTTTATTATATCAAACTTGTTTAGTCAACACAATTGCCTTGATTTCCTTGTATGTATGGATTACTTGGGTTGTTACTGATATCTGGTGAAAATCTCAGGTCAGTGGCACCATCAGAAATATGTTTATTGAGAAAAATGTTGACATGTTCAATACTTATTTTCCCCACTGTATAATTCACGTTTCCATCTACCATTCCAAGCAGTTGATGCATGTGCACAACTGTTATTTGTAGTTTCACCCCAGTCCTATGGGTAGCGCAAATGCACTAACAACCATTTGTGAGAAACATGAGATCAATGCACATTTTTAAGTAACAATGGCATTGTTTCAAGGAAAAGGAGGAATTACTGTTTTTCAATGATCTTCTCTGCTCAAGCTGCTGCTGCTGCAAAGCAATTCATGTATGTTTATTCTCGTGTTTCTCGTCTACTTTGATTTTGTATCCTGTGTCAGTAGCTCCACCTCATGAATGTTAGGTTCAATCTTCCGCATATGCACTCAATGCGTCCAGGCAACGGGGTCACAAAATTTGGGCTGCACACAGATGTCTGCGTAAGGGGTTTGTGGATGTTCATGAACTGGAGACGATGAAGTAATTTTTGTCACACAAACCTCGTGGTCAAGCGGATGTGGACAGTGGAGATGCAGCATGAACCCAGCTTAAAGGTTCCTGTAGTGGAGACACACACCATGAGGAAAGTTCCTGCAAAACTGGTCCCTAGTAGTGGAAAATGGCTCACATGTTTAGTGAGTAAACTGTAATGAATAAACTACTGTAACTTTAAATAGTCTATTAACTGGGTAGTAACTTGTAACTATATCCAGTAACTGTAATAACTGGGGTAAATCAGTATTTCTAACTCTAATCCCATGATGATCATACCTGTAGTCAGGGCTTGACATTAACACCGGCCAACTGGCCAGTGGCTGGTGGATTTCAGCAGTGGCCGGTAAAATACCCACACCCACTAGCCACATTGGCTGGTTGTAGTTTTCTCAAATGGCATCTAAAATAATAAATCAACTGCAATGTGAGACTAAAACTACAACTCCCATAAGTACTGTTTTTTTCTAATCAGTTTTCTTTTTCCTTTCTCCTTTTTTCTGGTGAGAACAAGTAGTGTCCATTTAGGTTAAATCCATCAGCAACTATTAATGACGTTGTGCAACCATGAAGGGGTGTCCTAATTCATAGGGGTTGGTAAAGGGGTAGGGGTACAAATCAGAATTGGGACGGACCCAAATCTACCTGCACTTCATTCTCATATTACAACTATTTTTCTCTACCGTTTTACAGTATTCACTGCTCTTCATAAATAATCAAAGTGTTTCTCTTGCTATTTGTATGTATTTGTAAGGGTAATTTACATTGAAAAAAGGCTGTAAATTTAGTTCAAGTAAATTTTAGCATGCAATAGTCAGATTTGATCCCTATTAAACATAATTTCCAACCACAAAATTGTGGCTAGTGAAAAGGCTGAGTGGCTAGTAATTTTGGAAGATCACTAGCCACAGTGAGTGCTCTGAAGTTGGCATCGGGTTCGATATTCATATTCGAATATGGAGCTGATGTTGTGATAGCAGTATCCATGGCTGTCAAACTATGCGCTGTGCCATCCTAGGCACTAGTCCTCAAGAACCCTCAACCCCATGGAGTCTAGGGTGGTACAGTGTTTATGTAATGTGCCACATATGTGCAAACATACCCTTATTAAATAATACAGTTTCTACCAATGAGCCTAAAATGAGTGAGCCATGGCTACCAAACCATGTGTAGTGCCACCCGAGGGACTAGTGTTCAAGAACCCTCACCCATGGATGGTCAAAACCCCGTGGAGTCTAGGGTGGCACAGCGCATAGTTTGGTAGCCATGGACCACTCATTTTAGGCTCATTGGTAGAAACTGTATTAGAAAATGTAGGTATGTTTGCACATAATGGTTTTCACCCAGGTATGGTAAAATACCTGGGTGAAGGATGAGGTAAAATGACTTGGCGAACACAGCTTTATTGATGGAACTGTAGATGCGGTAACACGGCAGGCACCTGGCAGAGGGCACCAGTCAAAGATGCCGCAATATGGATGCCCTCTGCCCTATATAGGGCAGTGCAGTGACATGACGGGAAGCGCACGTCACCACACTGCACTTCACAATAAGGCACTGATTACTGGACATAATATTCTCCCCCCTTTAGAAAAGTCCCAAACCACACACACAATTGACCCCCCCCCCAAAAAAAAAAAATTGGGACTCGAATCACACACTAAAATAATGAAAAACAATGGACTAAAATGGCCTAACACACTCACTCAAAACAACCTAAAATAGGGCTGACGGGTGGACTACCGTACAGCCCGCCGTGCACCTAAACTAAAAAAAAAACAAAAAAACATAAAATAACCCCATACTATAACATGCATGCAACAACATCAGAACTATAAACACTACTAACAGCACAGTCTCTTGGATGGGAGGGATAGAACCGGCATGGGGGGGCCTAGGGCAGCCCCTCAGCAAGCACGCTCCTGGAGGCAGCAGACCTCTGGGACGATGGCTGATCTTCCGGACGATGGAGCCCGACTCCTTCACCACCAACACCGACTACCATCCAGCCTCGTCACCTGGAGTCTCTTCCCGGACATGCCGAAGCTGACTGACATACCTCGATGAGCCGTCGGACAACCTGAAGTATGCTGTGCCCAGAGAAATGCCATTTCAATTCTCCTGTATGACCTGCACGGACAGTAGTATTGACAATAAAATCTTTGAATCTTGAATCTTTGAATCTCAGCCACTATGCGCAGACACCCTCAATGTTTTGCTGGCTGTCTTTTGGCCCATCTTCGCCGTGGACGTTATTCACCCCAAACCAAGTCCAAAACCCTCAGCGGGGCCCGGCTCGGCCTGACGTGGTGCTGCTGAACATGCGGTCCTTTCATTGCTCGTCGGTCTGACCAAGTCCTCTTCAAAAACTGTTGTAGCAGTCACCATCAAAGTTGCAGACCCTCCATCCCCCTGCAGCCAAGCTCCGGAGGCATCTGGGGCTAGCACATTGGTGTCACTTGCCGACACAGGCACCTTGCCGCCACACTCGGTACCTCCCTCTACCCTATCCTGAGTGCCGGCATTGAGACCCTCCTGCGCCAAACCTGAGTGAAGCTGGTCCTGCTTGACCGCCGTGGTGTCCGTTAGCTCTTTGTCCCACACAGTGTCCTCATTGACCACCAGAACCGGAGGGTTCCAGCAGCCACAACCCGACCGTTTGTTCCCGGCATCATCTTTTATGGTGAAACCCAGTCCGTAAAACAAATCACAGCCCATGATGTTATTGCCTCTCACTGTCACATGAAACGTGAAGTCAACCATCTTCACAGACTTGCACAGGACCGTTAACTTCAAACTTCCAACCATGTACAGCCTGCCACCTCCATAACCATACAACGGTGCCGGGTTAACTCTAATCCTGTAGTGGGGGAAAAACTTCCTCACCGTGGCCCAATTCAGCAACGACCCCTCTGCTTCCGTGTCGAGCAGCAGCGGCACCTCCACATCATCTAATTCCACTGTGCAGTACATGTACCCGTTTGTACTGGGGGACACCGTATGGATGGTCGACAGGGGCAGGCGGAGTGATTTTTTCCGTGGCTCTACAGTTCAGATACATGGCACACTCTAGCATAATAGTTCAAGTGTCCATATCTGCTACATTTTCCCCTAGCCGGGCAGTCCTTAGCCTTATTGTGGTGCGTTGCAGACCCACAACCCTTACACAGGGGTTTTCCCGGGGCAGACCATCAGCTGGCAGCGTTGGCTTCCGTAATATCGTCATCCAAGCTATCCTCGCTAGCCGAGTCCACAACATTTGCCGTGGCGGGTGGCTCTGGCAGCCGCTGTGACTGGCACTAGGTTAGCCCCGAAGTTAGCTTGTCTGCAGCCTCCAGCTGGAGAGCTAGTTCGACAGCTCTGGCTAATGTTAAGTCATTGGGTGCCGTGAGTAGCCTAGTCCGCAATGCGGCGCTGCACGTGTGCGCCGCAAGCTGGTCACGTACCATTTCATCTTCCAACGGCCCAAAACGACGCCCGCTAGCTAGCTGCCTCAAGACAGCAACAAACTGATGAATAGGCTCATCTACCCGCTGATGTCGCTGCCGAAAATGAATCCTCCGGACAGTCACGCTATCTGGGGTGTGAAAATGGCTTGCTAGCAGCTCCACAATGTCTTCAAAAGAGTCCGAAGCTCCGAGTGTGTGCAGGACTCACTGGCCCTCAATACCCAGGTTATGAACAACAAGCGCACATGCTCTTAACCTGTCGAACTTACTGAGGTCCAGTGTGGTGATGTAAGTCTGAAAGGCCTCATACCACATGGGTCAAGGCACTGGCGGTTTGCCCGGGAGCTCGAGAAAGGGGTGAAGTGGTGTAATACACGCCTCCATGAGTTAATCCTCGATCACCAAATGTTATGTATGGTAAAATACCTGGGTGAAGGATGAGGCAAGATGACTTGGCGAACACAGCTTTATTGACGGAACTGTAGATGCGGTAACACAGCAGGCACCTGGCAGAGGGCACCGGTCAAAGAGGCTGCAATATGGAGGCCCTCTGCCTTATATAGGGCAGTGTGGTTACGTGACGGGAAGTGCACATCACTGCACTGCACTTAACAATAAGGTGCTGATTGTACATAATACATATGTGGCACATTACATAAACAACGGGGTTGGTGGGGGAGAAGATAGTTAGGGATGCTAATGGAGAAAAGTGAGAGTGTGGAGTGCGTAAATGACGGGGCAGATTTGTCTCAGGCAGTTTATTACACATCTCACACGTAAGCATAGTAGAAAAAGGACATCTCAGACACAACTCTTCTCTTAAATACTCAGGTCTTCCTACAGACGCTTTTACACATCAAAGGTCACATTGCATTCACATCAAAGGTCACATTGCATTCACTTCCTTAATCCTTTAACATCCTGCTCGCAGTCTCTGATACACAAAGGACCCTCCTAGCAGTCTCTGACACACAAAAGATCACAATGCATCATTCTTCACAACTTCCTGTTATCTCCAAGTAAAACTCTGCTGTTTGTTCTTATCTAAGATGCTATTCATTATGTTCTCCCCATGTGCGGCTACAAGAGGAGCTAAACAAAGATGTGCCTTTCGCCCCCCTGCAGCGCCAGGTTCATACCTGAGGATCCAGGGGGTGCGACTGTATGGTAGCAAGACCTGCTCTGTGGCGTGTGTGTCAATGTCATGTTAATGTGTGTACATGACTTTCATGTCTGTATGTTAATGTGTTTACCCTGTGTGCCAGAGGTGGGAATATAAGTGTATAAAAGAGCTCGCTCAGGCACTCATATATGGAGTTTCTGTGTTTCATGTTGGAAGGTGAATAAAGTTCGTGTGTCGTCTAGCTCGTTGCCTCGTCTGCTTTCATCTTCCACAGCACATTACATAAACACTGTTCCACCCTAGACTCCATGGGGTTGAGGGTTCTGGAGGACTAGTGCCTAGGATGGCACAGCGCATGGTTTGACACCCACGGATACTGCTCCCACACCATCAGCCCCATATTCGAATATGAATATCTAACCCGATGCCAACTTCACAGTGCTGCCACAGTGGCCGGTGAGCAAAAAAGAATGTCAAGCCCTGCCTATAACCATATTGTTTAGTAACATACTGCAACTGTAAATACTCTGGCTGTAGTAAATGTGGTAAAGTATGTAGAAACTGCTGTAAATCAGTGTTTATACTGCTTCTCTCCCGATGCGCTCTGTGATTAACCTCGGACTTTTTGATCTCAATGCACATTCAACTACAGAAGTCCATTTAATAATTCGTGTTTTTGCCGTTGTCGTTAATTTATCCGCGCGCCGTGGCGTCAATAACCGGGATCAGTGTCCCTGCGTGCACCTGATAATCCCGGTGTTAATTCGGCTTCATAATAACAAATATTAAACTGGTTTAAAGGTCACAGGAGTTCAAAGAAGTCCTGGTACCGGATCGGTTCTGTTCAAATGTAAAGCTGTAAAATCAGTACAACTATTAACGGAGTCTGGACCCTCGTGAATCAATGACATAAATGAGATTAATCAAATAATAAAGCAGCAAGCAGGAGAGCTTACCCAAAGACCAAACGCCAGGTTATTTTCTTCTTCTGTGGTTTTGTCAGAGGAAAGTCCACCCCTTCCGCCCTCTGCTGGCACAACAGAAATCACCCAATTATGATCACGTCATTGTAAGAAACTATCACCCATCCATCCATCCATCCATCTTCTACCGCTTTTCCGGAGGTCCGGGTCGCGGAGGCAGCAGTTCAAGCAGAGAAGCCCAGACTTCCCTCTCCCCAGCCACCTGCTCCAGCTCTTCAGAGGGGATACCAAGGCGTTCCCAGACTAGCTGGGAGACATAGTCTCTCCACCGAGTCCTGGGTCTGCCCCGGGGTCTCCTCCCAGTGGGACGTGCCTGAAACACCTCAAGTGGGAGACGTCCAGGAGGCATCCTAATCAGATGCCCATACCACCTCAACTGACTCCTTTCAATGTGGAGGAGCAGCGGTTCTACTCTGAGCCTCTCCCGGATGACTGAGCTCCTCACCCTATCTCTGAGGGTGAGTCCAGCAATCCTACGGAGAAAGCTCATTTCAGCCGCTTGTATCCGCGATCTCGTTCTTTCGGTCATTACCCAAAGCTCGTGACCATAGGTGAGAGTAGGAACGTAGATTGACTGGTAAATCGACAGCTTTGCCTTAGAACTAAGCTCCCTCTTCACCACAACAGACCGGTACAACGTCCGCATCACTGCAGATGCTGCTCCAATCCGTCTGTCGATCTCTCGCTCCATTTTCCCCTCACTCGTGAACAAGACCCCAAGATACTTAAACTCCTCCACTTGGGGCAGGAGCCTGTCCCCAACCCGGAGAGGACAATCCACCTTTTTCCGGCTGAGGACCATGGACTCGGACTTGGAGGTGCTGATTCTCATCCCAGCCGCTTCACACTCAGCGGCAAACCGTCCCAGCAAGAGCTGTAGGTCATTGCTGGATGAAGCCAACAGGACAACATCATCTGCAAACAACAGAGATGAGATCCTGTGGTCACCAAGTATGACACCCTCCATTCCCTGGCTGCGCCTAGAAATCCTGTCCATAAAAATTATGAACAGGACCGGTGACAAAGGGCAGCCCTGGCGGAGTCCAACTCTCACTGGGAATGACTCCGACCGAGTGTTGGCAATACGAACTAAACTCTCACAACGGTCGTACAGAGACCGAATAGCTCGTAACAACAAGCCCGATACCCCATACTCCCGAAGCACCCCCCACAAAAATCCACGAGGGACGCGGTCAAATGCCTTCTCCAAGTCCACAAAACACATGTAAACTGGTTGGGCAAACTCCCACGAACCCTCAAGAATTCTCGAGAGGGTAAAGAGCTGGTCCGATGTGCCACGGCCAGGACGAAAACCACATTGCTCCTCCTGAATCCGAGGTTCGACCAACGGCCGGACTCTCCTCTCCAGTACCTTGGCATAGACCTTCCCAGGGAGGCTGAGGAGTGTGATCCCTCTAAAGTTGGAGCACACCCTCCGGTCCCCTTTTTTGAAGAGAGGAACCACCACCCCGGTTTGCCATGCCAAAGGCACTGCCCCCGACCTCCACGCAATGTTGCAGAGGCGTGTCAACCATGACAGCCCAACAACATCCAGGGCCTTGAGGTACTCGGGGCGAATCTCGTCCACCCCCGGGGCCCGGCCACCAAGGAGATTTTTAACCACCTTGGCGACCTCAGCCCCTGTGATAGGCGAGTCATCCCCCTTGTCCCCAAACCCTGCTTCCTCTGTGGAAGGCGTATCAGTGGGATTGAGGAGATCCTCGAAGTATTCCTTCCACCGCCCGACGATATCCCCAGTTGAAGTCAACAGTGTCCCATCCGCACCATACACAGTGTGGACGGGGAGCTGCTTTCCCCTCCTGAGCCGCCGAACAGTTTGCCAGAATCTCTTTGAAGCCGACCGAAAGTCTTGTTCCATGGCCTCACCGAACTCCTCCCATACCCGGGTTTTTGCTTCAGCAACCACCCGAGCTGCACTCCGCTTGGCCTGCCGGTACACCTCAGCTGCTTCGGGAGTCCCACAAGCCAACCAAGCTTGATAGGACTCCTTCTTCAGCTTAATGGCCCCCCTCACCACTGGTGTCCACCACTTGGTTCGGGGGTTGCCACCACGAGATGCACCGACCACCTTGCGGCCGCAGCTCTGGGCCGCCGCTTCAACAACAGAGGTGGAGAACATGGCCCATTCAGACTCCATGTCTCCAGACTCCCTCGGAATGTGGTTGAAGTTCTTCCGGAGGTGGGAGTTGAAGACCTCCCGGACAGGGGCCTCAGCCAGACGCTCCCAGCACACCCTCACTATACGTTTGGGTCTACCAGGTCTGAATGGCTTCCTCCCCTGCCATCGGATCCAACTCACCACCAGGTGGTGATCAGTTGACAGCTCTGCACCTCTCTTTACTCGGGTGTCCAAGACATACGGTCGCAGGTCTGATGATACGATAACAAAATCGATCATCGACCTGCGGCCTAGGGTGTCCTGGTGCCAGGTGCACATATGGACACCCTTATGCTTGAACATGGTGTTCGTTATGGACAGACTGTGGTTAGCACAGAAGTCCAATAACTGAACACCACTCGGGTTCAGATCGGGCAGGCCGTTCCTCCCAATCACCGTGATTGGGAGGAAACTATCACCCACGCAAACTTATATTATTTTTATTAAATTTGAAATGTAAAATTTAACAGACTGGTAAGCTTAAACAAAATCTAAACACTATGAAGTTTCATTGAATATCCTATAATTTTAATTTACGGAGTGATCATAATAATGTTCAATTAGATCACTGGTGGGTTAATGACTCGAGCATTGCCAGTTGCTGGTTTAATCCCTGGATGCAGGATCTGGACAGATGGCATAGCAGTGTCATTAACCCCACTGTTACTCTGGTGCCCTTGAGCAAGGCCCTTAACTTCACTTGCCACAGATTCAGGTGTGAATGTGAGTAGAGAAAAAGAAAGGTTGCCTCCCATGTGTAAATAAAGATGAAATTGTGGAGTGTGTAAATGAAGAGGCATATTCATTTCAGACGATTTATTACACACTCACATCTCACAAGCAAAGAACAGACTGACTGGTTGCATCAAGCATTCCTCTCTCTATATCAAGTCACACTTCCCAAGGTTCAAGGCACTTCCTCCTACACACAGCATGACATCTACACTACACTTCATTCAACCCCCTCTCACCCACTTGGGCATTGTTCTCCCATGTGTATTCATTGTCTCTGTCTAAGGTGTGAAATAACCTGAGGCCCACACCGCCCCCCCCCCCAGCATCTTAGATAGAACAATAGAACATCAGTCCACATGCTGTTTCGGTTTCAGTCTCCTCCCATATCTGCTGTAACTGGGGTTTACTGCCTCTGTGGCGCTGCTGTGCCGGTGGGAGGCTGCTGGGAGTGTGTCCGACTGCAGGTGAGCCGTGGAGAGGGGGGGGGTCTCACTCTGTCCCTGTGGCTGCTCTGATGAATCGTTCCCCTGGGGAGGTCTCCGTGGGGGTCTTCCACGCCGAGAGGCCCTCGCCAACAGCACTTGCTCATCCGCCACTACAAAGGTGGGTTTGAGTCTGTCTATGCAAATTCTCTCCCGTCTTACCCCCCAAGTCTAGCACAAAATTATTTCAATAATTTTTAAATCTCAAAGGACAAATTTCCAAACCTAGGTTTTTAAAAGAAAATATGGAGGGAATAAATAAAAAAAGGTAGGGAATTCCCAAGGGATTCCCCAGAGGTCAAAGGTCATTTCCATGTTGGGGGTTCCCCCAGACACAAAGTAAACAACTTTTGACTGGCACACAGAGCCAGGCTGTGAGTATATATACCTGCCAAAACAAATCTTTGGGAGGCATTGCTGTACAACCAAAGGTCAAATACTAGAAAGGATGTCACTGTTGACATATATAGCGGGGAAATTACAACAGTCACAAGAATTGCCATGTTTCTCACATGGATCAAACAAACACAGCTGCTGCCGTTACAGTCTTACCCCCCAAGTCTAGCACAAAATGCTTATCCCCTGTTTCCAACACTCTGAACGGTCCATCATAGGGTGGGTGCAATGGAGGGCGGTGGGCGTCGTGTGTGACGAACACAAACTCCGCGTTCTTCAAAGTTTTAGGCACGAAGGCACGCGGAAAACTGTGGTGGGCAGGGCCCGGCAGTGTGCCTGTGTTTGCGCTATGCTGCAAAAGCTGAGACGGGGAGCTGCCCGGCGCGGGATTGTCCGGTAGAAATTCCCCGGGCAGCCGTAGGGGCTGCGCAAAAACGAGCTCTGCCGGGGAAGCTTCCAAATCCTCTTTTGGCGCGGAGCACAACCCTAATAAAACCCACGGCAGCCTGCCTACCCAATTTGCATTCAGTGAAGCCCTGAGTGCTGCTTTCAGTGATCTATGAAAACACTTGCATAACCCATTGGCCTGTGGGTTGTATGCGGTTGTGCGATGAATTGCAACACCCAGGCTGCGAGCTATCGCGGACCAGAGGTCGGAAACAAATTGCGGGCCCCTGTCGGACGTAATGTCCAACGGGACTCCAAAACACGCCACCCACATTGTTAAAAAAGCGCGTGCCACGTCCGCGGACGTGGTTGCCGCCAGCGGGACTGCTTCTGGCCAGCGCGGGTGCGTGCACCCCTGTGATGGCGGGAGGGGGCCCACGAGGTTCACGTGCACATGGTCGAACCTCTTAGCCGGTACCGGAAACGGCTCCAAGGGAGCCTTCGTGTGCCTGTGTACCTTGGCTCGTTGGTACACCATGCAGGCTGCAGCCCACTCTTACTTGTTTGCGTAGGCTCGGCCACACGAACTTCTCTCCCACACGAACTTCTCTCCCACGCACTCCTGGGTGCGCCAGAGTGTGAACCGACTCAAACACGTGGCGGCGCCACGCGACCGGGACTACCAGACGCGAGCGTCCCGTGGAGACGTCGCAGACTGGGGGGGCCACCATCTTGCAGCACCCTGCTCTCCAGCCTTAACTCTGTTGGTCCAGACTGGAGCGCGAGCACGTCTGCATCGCTAATCTGCTCCGCGGCCATGGCTGCGTAATCTATACCCACGTAGACTGGGGCCACCACGGCGCGTGAGAGGCAGTCCGCCACCACATTCAGTTTACCCAACACATGCTGAATATCGGTAGTAAAGTCTGAGATCGCGGCCAGCTGTCTCTGCTGCTGGCCCGACCACGGTTCTGAAACCTTGGCCATCGCGAACGTTAGTGTCTTGTGGTCTACGAACACGGTGAAGTTGCGCCCTTCCAGCCAGAACTGGAAGTGGCGTATGGCCAAATGGAGAGCCAGCAACTCTCTGTCGAATGCGCTGTATTTATGTTCGCTGTCGCGCAAAGTTCTGCTGAAAAAGGCAAGCGGCTGCCAAGCTCCGGCGACGCGCTGCTCCATGACCGCCCCTATGGCCATGTTTGAAGCGTCGGTGGTGAGCGCTATGCGGGCCGTCGGGTCCGGATGTGCCAGCAGTGCAGCATTTGCCAGGGCTGCTTTAATTTCCGAGAACGCCCGCTCTCGCTCCGGGGTCCATTCGACTCCCTCCGCGGGTTTCTGTCCCTTGAGCGCAGCGTACAATGGTTGCATGAGCCGCGGTGCGCGGGGAAGGAAACGGTTATAAAAGTTCACCATTCCCCAAAATTCCTGCAGCGCCCTGATCGTCTGAGGCCGGGGAAAATTTGCCACGGCGCGCACTTTGTCGGGCAACGGGATCGCTCCTTCCGGAGAGACACGGTGCCCCAAAAAATCAATCTCCGTCACGCTGAACTGGCATTTCGCCGTGTTGATTATCAGCCTGTGCTCCTCCAACCTCCGGAAAACTGTCCTGAGGTAGGTTTCGTGTTCGTCTTCGGACGTACTGGCTACCAGGATATCGTCCAGGTAGACGAACACGAACGGGAGATCGCGCAGCACTGCATCCATCATGCGCTGGAACGTCTGTGCTGTGCCCTTTAACCCGAATGGCATGTGCAGGAACTCGAATAAACCGAACGGAGTTATTACCGCTGTTTTGGGTACGTCCTCCGCGCGCACTAGGACCTGGTGGTAACCGCGGGCCAGGTCTATTTTAGAAAAAACGCGTGCTCCGGCGACGTGAACGGAAAAATCCTGTATGTGGGGAATTGGGTAGCGGTCGTGTGCTGTGGCGTTGTTCAACCTGTGGAAACCACCGCACGGTCGCCACGATCCCTCAGCCTTAGGGACCATGTGTAGCGGGGATGCCCATGGGCTGTTTGATCGCCTGATGATGCCCAACCTTTCCAGGTTGGCGAACTCCTCGCGCGCTATGGCCAGTTTAGCTGCATCCAAGCGCCGAGGTCTTGCAAAAACGGGCGGCCCGGTGGTGGTGATAAAGTGCTCCACCCCGTGTTTAGCGATGGCCACCGAAAACGTCGGGACCGTGAGTGCTGGGAACTGAGTGAGCAGTGCGTGGAACTTACCGCCTGGAGTTGTGACGCTGGCTTGTGCTGTTGGCCGGGTCCCTCGAGCTATACAGGGGAGAGATTCAAAGGACAGTGCATTAACCAGGCGCCTGCTAGCAACATCCACAAGTAAACCATGTGCACACAGAAAATCAGCGCCCAGGAGCGGGCAACACAGTGCTGCTATCATAAAAGTCCACTCGTACGAGCGGCCATGTAGAGATAAGGTCAGTGTTCTCTCACAGAACGTCTTAATCTCCGAGCCATTTACTGCCACCATTCTGGGGCCACTAGGTCCTGCCAGCTGGTCAGCGTAGGATGGCAGGATGACGCTCTTCTGGGCTCCGGTGTTGACAAGGAAGCGTCTCCCCGAGCGCGAGTCCGTCACGTAGAGCAGCTTGTTCTCTTCACCGGCGGTCGCAGCTGCTACCGACTGCCGGCCTTGGCATTTCCCGAGCGCTTGAAGTGGCACGGTGGCGCGCATCTGCGCGCATTCCCTTCAAAGCGGCGGTGTTTGAAGCAGAGCGTGTCTTTCTGGCGCTCCTTGGCCCCCGTTGCCGCTACCGTCGGTGGCTCCTCACCTCCCCTGGTCGTCTCGCTGGGCTCCGCTGCCGCTGCGTTGACTGTGATCACCCTGGTGGTGAGGATGATCCGGTCTGCCTCCTGGACTAGCGCACGGTAGTCTCGCGCGGCCAGCAACGGCGAATTGGCCAGAACCGCTCTTGCTTCTGTCGGCAGGTTCCGGAGGAAAAGGTGGGCAAACAGAAAGTACCCGTCACCCGTGCCCATTAACGCCAGCATCTTCTCCATCAGGTCTACAGCCAACCCATCTCCTAACTCGGTCCGCACCAGGAGCCTCTCCGCTCTCTCATATTCCGAGAGCGTGTATCGCCAGATGAGCGCAGCCTTGAGTGCCTCATATTTGCTGCTGGCTGGTGGCTGATCGAGCAGGCTCGCTACCTGCTGGGCTGTGTGGGAGTCCAGAGCTGCTACCACATGGTAGAACTTGGTGTCATCTGCTGTTACTCCCCGGAGGGCAAACTGGGCCTCGGTGTGGAGGAACCAAGAGCGCGGGTTGTGCTGCCAGAAATCCGGTAGCTTGACTGAAACTGCACACGCGTTGCTGGGGGTTCCAGTCCTGGCTGTCTGCAGATTGGCTTCTGCGTCTCTGGGGATTCCCGACCAGGACGGCTCCGGGGTTCTTGCCTCGTGTTCCATAATACGTCTTGGGTCACCAGTGTGGAGTGTGTAAATGAAGAGGCATATTCATTTCAGACGATTTATTACACACTCACATCTCACAAGCAAAGAACAGACTGACTGGTTACATCAAGCATTCCTCTCTCTATATCAAGTCACACTTCACAAGGTTCAAGGCACTTCCTCATACACAGCATGACATCTACACTACACTTCATTCAACCCCCTCTCACCCACTTGGGCATTGTTCTCCCATGTGTATTCATTGTCTCTGTCTAAGGTGTGAAATAACCTGAGGCCCACAAAATGAAATTTTAAAAAACTATAATGAAATAAAATCAACTAATCAACTGCTAATAATTAGCAAATAAACATAAAACATGCCTTAATAACGAGAGACCTGAGCCATGTTAAACCGAACAACAAACTGAACTTTATTGAGAAACAGGCTCAGTATACATACTGACCATAGCCCACCTGGCCTCACCATGTTGACTGCCTGGCGTCGACGGCAAGCTCCAAGGGCCAAATCCCCACACAACATCCCCCACCCACCCCTTTACAAAACAGTAAGAACACAATCCAAAACACCCCTCCCCCCTTTAAATTTAGCAGTAAAACCCCCGTATTGTAGGGAACCCACACTGGGATAATCATTTCAGACTGGAAGCAGAGGGGAGGCAAATAGTTCCTCTGCCGATAGAGCGTGGGGGATTAAACAGATGAGGACAATAGGTATTGTGATGGGAGAAGTTATGGTGATGCAGCAGGAAGGAGTAGCTGCAGGGACAGTAAGGGGGATGATGTGTTGAATGTATTGTGATGCAAGATCTCAGGCAGCAGGGGGAAGGAGTGGAGTGATATAAAAGGAGAGACCCTGGTGTATGAAAGGGATGATTTTTCTGTGTATGAATGAAGTGAGAGAGTGAATAAAGTTCGTCTGCCATGCAAGTCTGGTTTCTTTATTTGCACTCTCCACACTGGTGACCCTTGACGAATTATGGAACACGAGGCAAAAACCCCGGAGTCGGCCTGGACAGAAAGCCCCAGCAACGCGTGCGCTGTTTCGGTCAAACTACTGGACTTTTGGCTACACGACCCGCAGTCTTGGTTCCTCCACACCGAGGCTCAGTTCGCCCTCCGGGGAATAACGGCAGATGACACCAGATATTACTATGTGGTTGCAGCGCTGGACGCTCGCACGTCTCAGCAAGTAGCGAGCCTGCTCCAACAGCCTCCAGCCCACGACAAATACAGGACTCTCAAAGCCGCGCTGACCCGGCGCTACACACTCTCGGCCTGTGAGAGAGCAGAGAGGCTCCTGACATGCTCTGAGTTAGGAGATGGGTCGGCGGTCGAACTGATGGAGAAGATGTTGGCGTTGATGGGCACGGACAACGGGCATTTTCTGTTTGCCCACCTTTTCCTCCGGAACCTCCCAACAGAGGCAAGAGCAGTCCTGGCCAACTTGCCATTGCTGGCCGTGCGTGACTACCGTGGGCTAGCTCAGGAGGCAGATCGGATCATCCTCACCACCAGAGCCCTCACAGTGAACGCGGTGGCGTCGGAACCCAGCGAGATGACCAGCGGAAGCGAGGAACCGGCGATGGTAGCGGCAGCGGGGGCCAGGAAGCGCCAGAGAGACACATTCTGCTCCTACCACCGCCGTTTTGGAGAGAACGCACGCCGATGTGTGCCACCATGCCAATTCAAGCGTTCGGGAAACGTCAAGGCCGTCAGTCAGTAGCAGATGCGACCGCCGGTGAAGAAAAAAAGCTGCTCTACGTGACGGACTTGCGCTCGGGGAGACGGTTCCTCATAGACACCGGCTCCCAAAAGAGCCTCATCCTGCCGTCCTATGCCGAACGGCTAGCGGGAGCTAACGGCCCTGAGCTGATGGCCGCAAACGGCTCGGCCATTAGGACTTTTGGTGAGAGGACACGGACTGTATCCCTACACAGCCATATGTACGAGTGGACATTCGTCATAGCGGCATGCAATTTCCCAATGTTGGGCACTGATTTTCTGTGTGCACATGGGCTGCTAGTTGATGTTGCTAACAGACGCCTGATCAATGCAATGTCTTTTGATTCTCTCCCCTTTACAGCTCGAGGGGCCGGGCCAACAATGCTAGCCAACATCACAGCTCCAGGCGGTAAGTTCCACACACTGCTCACTCAATTCCCAGCACTCACGGTCCCGATGTTTTCGGTGGCCATCACTAAACATGGGGTGGAACACTTTATCACCACCACTGGGCCGCCCGTTTTCGCACGACCTCGGTGCCTGGACACAGCTAAACTGGCCATAGCGCGCAAGGAGTTTGCCAACTTGGAAAGGTTGGGCATCATCAGGTGCTTAAACAGCCCATGGGCATCCCCGCTACACATGGTCCCTAAGGCCGAGGGATCGTGGTGACCGTGCGGAGTTTTCTGCAGATTGAACAGCGCCACAGCGCATGACCGCTACTCGAGTCCCCATATTCAGGATTTTTCTGTTCACCTCGCCGGGGCACATATTTTTTCTAAAATAGACCTGGTCCGTGGTTACCACCAGGTCCCAGTGCGCGCGGAGGACATACCCAAAATGACGGTAATAACTCCGTTTGGCCTGTTTGAGTTTTTACGCATGCCCTTCGGATTAAAAGGTGCGGCACAGACATTCCAACGCATGATGGATGCGGTGTTGCGCGATCTGCCGTTTGTATTTGTCTACCTGGATGACATCTTGGTGACCAGCGCGTCCGAGGACGAACACGTAACCCACCTCAGGACGGTTTTCTGGAGGTTGGAGGAGCACGAGTTAATAATCAACCTGGCGAAATGCCAGTTCGGCATGACAGGGATTGATTTTTTGGGGCACTGCATCTCACCGGAGGGAGCGATACCCTTGCCGGACAAGGTGCCCACCGTGGCAAATTTTCCCCAGCCTCAGATGGTCAGGGCGCTGCAAGAGTTTTTGGGGATGGTTAACTTTTATAACCGGTTCCTCCCCCGCACAGCTCAGCTCATGCAGTCATTGTACGCCGTGCTCAAGAAACGGAAACCGGCGGACAAAGTCGACTGGACTCCAGAGCAGGAGCAGGCATTCTCTGAGGTTAAAACAGCCCTGGCAAACGCCGCACTGTTGGCGCGCCCAGACCCGGCGGCTCGGATAGTGCTCACTACCGATGCCTCGGACATGGCAATAGGGGCCGTCATGGAGCAACGTGTCGCCGGTTCTTGGCAGCCGCTCGCTTTTTTTAGCAGGGCTTTGCGCGACAGTGAACATAAATACAGCGAGTTCGACAGAGAGTTGCTGGCTCTCCACCTGGCCATACACCACTTCCAGTTCTGGCTGGAAGGGCACAGCTTCCTTGCGTTTGTGGACCACAAGCCGCTAACGTACACGATGGCCAAGGTTTCAGAACCGTGGTCGGGCCGGCAGCAGAGACAGATAGCCGCGATCTCGGAGTTTACGACCGATATTCAGCATGTGGCCAGTAAACTGAACGTGGTGGCGGACTGCCTCTCGCGCGCAGTAGTGGCCCCAGTCTGCATAGGGATAGATTACACAGCCATGGCCACAGAGCAGATTGTCGACGCAGACGTGTGCACGCTCCAGTCTGGACCAACAGGGTTAAGGCTGGAGAGCAGAGTACTGCAAGACGGAAGCCCCCCCCCCCCAATCTGTGACATCTCCATGGGACACCCGCACCCGGTGGTCCCAGTTGCTTGGCGCCGCCGCGTGTTTGAGTCAGTTCACGCTCTGGCGCACCCAGGAGTGCGCGCATAAGTCAAAATGGTGGGAGCGAAGTTTGTATGGCCAGGCCTGCACAAACAAGTGAAAGAGTGGGCGGCAGCCTGCGTAGCGTGCCAACGAGCCAAAGTATACAGACACACAAAGGCCCCTTTGGAACCATTTCGTATACCGGCTAAGAGGATCGACCACGTTCACGTGGACCTCGTGGGCCCCCTCCCGCCATTGCAGGGGTTCACGCACCTTCTGACAGTGGTGGACCGCACCAAACGCTGGCCAGAACCAGTCCCGCTAGCGGCAACCACATCCATGGACGTGGCGCGCGCCTTTTTGACAACATGGGTGGCACATTTTGGCATCCCTTCGGACATCACGTCCAATAGGGGCCCTCAGTTTGTTTCCGATCTCTGGTCCGCGATGGCCCGTAGCCTGGGTGTTGCAATTCATCGCACAACTGCGTACAACCCACAGGCCAATGAGTTATGCAAGTGCTTCCATAGGTCACTGAAAGCAGCGCTCAGGGCTTCGCTTACGGATGCAAATTGGGTAGACCGGTTCCCGTGGGTTCTGTTAGGGTTGCGTTCTGCACCAAAAGAGGATTTGGAGGCTTCCCCGGCGGAGCTTGTTTTTTCTCAGCCACTGCGGCTCCCCGGGGAATTTTTACCAGATAATCCCGCGCCGAACAACTATCTGTCTCAGCGTTCACAGCATAGCACAGATACAGGCACACTACTGGGCCCGGCCCACCACTGTTTTTCCATGCGCTTTTGTGCCAAACACTTTGAAGAACGCGGCATTCGTGTTTGTCAGGCATGATGCCCACCGCCCCCCATTGCGCCCACCCTACGATGGCCCATTCAGAGTGCTGGAACCAGGGGACAAACATTTTTTGTTAGACTTGGGGGTCGTCGGGAAAATATGTACAGACAGACTTAAGCCCCCCACCGGCACAGCAGCACCGCGGAGTCAAAGAACCCTCGTTACAGCAGATATGGGAGGAGACTGAAGCCAAAAGGACGTGAGGGTTGGCACTCAGTCTGAGACTCTGGCGGGGGGGGGGGGGTGTAGGGAACCCACGCTGGGATAATCATCTCAGACTGGGAGCAGAGGGGAGGCAAATAGTTCCTCTACCGGTAGAGCGTGGGGGATTAAACAGATGAGGACAATAGGTATTGTGATGGGAGAAGTTATGGTGATGCAGCAGGAAGGAGTAGCTGCGGGGACAGTAAGGGGGATGATGTGTTGAATGTATTGTGATGCAAGATCTCAGGCAGCAGGGGGAAGGAGTGGAGTGATATAAAAGGAGAGACCCTGGTGTATGAAAGGGATGATTTTTCTGTGTATGAATGAAGTGAGAGAGTGAATAAAGTTTGTCTGCCGTGCAAGTCTGATTTCTTTATTTGCACTCTCCACAGTATCAACATAAAACACATATTATTGATACTCTTAAACATCCTTTTTTTTTTTGGAAACACACACAAACTAATAAGCCTAGTGAGCTAAATGGGCACCTGGGTAGACTGCCAGGGTACCCTCTATGCTGAAGCAGATTATTCTGCCGCCCATGACCAACACGCTTCAGCTAAAGCAAGGTCTACCACAAAGTCGTCGAGGTGTCTGGGCCTCTGACGTGTCCTAGCCGAGTGCCTTACAGGCAGAGGACCTGCTCCAGGCTCTGTCAGCCGCACCTGAGTGTCCCCAACACCCCCATCAGACAAGTCCCAACCCTCATCAGTCACATCCGCTGCAGCTCCCAGACCCTGGGCTGCCAACGACTTCCTGAGGCGGCTGGAATGCCACCATGACCAGTCCAAGAGCCTGAACGTGTCCGGGCCCAGCCGCTTCACGATCTGCAGTGGTCCTGTCCAGAAAGGTGACAGCTTATGCATACGGTTGGGGTGCTTGAGCCTGACCCAGTCCAACACATCGAGTCCATGAGACCTCGCCCTGTGCTTTCTGTCGAAACGTCGTTTTATTTTCTGCTGTTGAGCGATGACTTGGTCTTATGATGGAGGATCTGTGTTCCCCGGAGGGGAAGTTGCGGGGGGCCTCAGTCGGTCCAGGGGGAAGTGGAATTTGCGTCCCAGCATGAATTTCGTCGGGAAGCACCCTGTCATGGTGTGGGCCGTTGCCCTTTAGTGGAGGAGCATGTTCTGGAGGGTGTCAGGGAATGTGAAGCCATCCGCCAAATGGGCTCTCAGACCGTTTTTTTAGAGTTTTGTTGAAACGCTCCACGCCCCCATTGGCTTCGGGGTGGTAAAACGCAGATTTGATGTGCTCCACACCCCTAACACTCAAAAACTCCTCAAACCCCCTAGAGGTGAACTGTGGGCTATTGTCTGTAGTGATGGCATCCGGGACCCCCCATCTGCCAAACAGCGATGAGAGTAAACCCATAACCACATCCACCGTGACCAAATTAGTGGGTAGCACCTCCAGCCATTTTGAAAACAGATCGTATACCACTAGCAAAAAATGGCTGTTTGGAGTTGCCGTATGTAGTTCACCGCAAATGTCCAATTGGATGTGCTTCCAAGGGCCATCTGGGTACGGTAAGGGTTGCGGGGGGGGGGGGCGCCGATCTTTCCCACTCTCCAAGCATGGAACACAGTTCTTTACCATAGTTTCAATGTCCTTATCGACACCAGGCCACCAAACTGAATCCCTGCAACGCTGCTTCACCCTGACCACACCCAGGTGACCCTCATGGAGCACTACCAGAACTCATGATCTCAGAGACACCGGGATGTGCAATGTGCAGTGTCCCCTTGCCACGCACACCCCGTTCCAGCAACTCAGTTTGTCTCTGAACTGGTGAAAAGGCACCAGATCCCCCTGTACTTTTGTGGGCCAACCCTCAATGATAACTAAGCATAGTTGTGACAACGTGGGGTCCTGTTCCGACTCCGCCTGGAGCTCCTGGAGGGACACCATGTCCCTGAGGGGTCCATGTAGCACACTGACTAGATCCGCCTCTGTGGGGTCATCGTCGTCGTCCGGTTGTGTGGTGTTAGCCGTGGCACGGGACAGGAGATCCGCCACTACATTCTCTTTTCCAGGGGTGAACTGAGTAGTAAAGTTGTAGGCCCTCAGCCGCTCAGTCCACCTGTGGATCCGTAGGGGCCTGTGTCCTGAGCCTGTCATCTCCAGCAGTATTGTCAGCGCCCGGTGGTCCGTTTGCAGTGTGAAATGGCGTCTGTAGAGGAAAATGTGCCACTGTTCACATGCCCAGACACAAGCGAGCACTTCCCTGTCACCCACGGCATATTTCTTTTCAGACACTGAAAGGGACCTTGACACGAACGCCACTGGGTGCTTGGTGGCATCTTGCACTTGAGACATAACCACCCCACTGCAGAACCAGACATGTCACAAGTCACAAAAGTTGGTCATTTTGGATCAAAGTGGGCCAGCACTAGAGGGGAGGTGAGTTGGGACTTCAGCCTAGCGACCGCCGCTGAGCAGGCCAGAGTCCATTGCTACGGTGCGTCCTGCTTCAGAAGGGCCCAGAGGGGTTTGATAGTCTCTGAATAATGGGGAATAAAATGTAGAAGTTCACCATGCCCAGGGACGAGGAGATTTGTGTGGGTGTCATGGGGTCAGGGAGACACAGGACCACCTCCACGTTCGAGTGAAGGGGACTCAGGCCCTCGGCCGCCAGCCAGAAACCCACAAACTCAATGGAATCTGCTGCAAAAATGCACTTTTCCCCGTTCAACGTGACTCCGTGCTCCAGCAGCACCTCTATCACTCGTCTCAAATGACTGTTGTGTTCTTCCCACGCAACGTGCCGTGGACCATGATGTCATCCAGGTACACCACTACACCCCTGAGGCCGGCCAGAATTGTAAACATAATCTTCTCAAAGCAGCTTGGAGCTGAGTTCAGACCAAAAGGCATGCGGGTGTACCTGAAAACACCCAGGTCATGAATGTCGTCAGGTTCCTGCTGGCTGGGTGGAGGGGCACCTGCAGAAAACCCTGGCGGAGATCCAGCTTCATGAACACTCTTGAGCCACTGGGCGTTGTGGTGAATTCCTTCATCGTGGTAAGTGGGTATTTGTCTGGGATGATCACTTTATTAACCATCCTGAGGTCAATGCACAGCCGGATGCCGCCCGTCTTCTTCTTGGCCACCACGATGTTTGAAACCCATGGTGAGGCATCCACTTTCTCGATGATGCCAGCTTTAAGCACTTTATTCAGTTCCGCCGTGACGTTGTCCCGCAGGGCAAGGGGAAGCCGCCGTGATGGTTGGATCTTGGGTGTCATGCTTGGGTCTATGAGCGGGCCGTGGTTGAATGCTTTAATACATCCCAGGCCCACGAACAACGCCGGCCAGCGGGCATGCCACTCGGGGGACACTGTCAGCACTGTTGAGCCCGCTGGGTCCATGATGGAGAATCCTAACTCGCCCAGCAGACCAATTCCCAGCAAGCCGGCCCCCTGGCGCGAAACCTGGAAGGTAAACGTGGGAATAGTCCTTGACCCACATGTTACCGAGAAGCTGACTGTGTCCGCCATGCCAATCCTAGCGTGACTGTACCCAAACATTTTCTTTTTTTTCCCCTTGTCCTGTCAGGCAGCTAGGCAAACAGAACAGGAATCTGTCACCCTTATTATGGCAAAACAGATTTACTTTGCCAAGAGGAGCTTATACAGTACCTAACTGTGTATTGTATATTGTTGTAAACTCCTCCTGTAATAACTTTTAATACTTTATTTTAATTATTTTACCCATGGAAGACCCAACAGGATGGGGAAGAGGGAATGGAAGTGTGTGGAGAGGGAAAGGAAAGGGGGGGGCAGACAACAAAACAAACAAACAACAACTAAAACAAACAAAAGACAAACTGCTTCTTCCACTGAAGATGTCTCAACACAAGTCTAATTTCCGCACCTGTTAAAGGAGAGACACTTGTGCGTGTACATCTGCGTGCATACGTATATATGAGAGCGCGCGCAAAATAAGTGTGTGCATGTGAGTGGTTTGTCAGGAAACTTACGAAGCAGAGGGCCGGTCTCAGAAGCTCTCCCCCCCGGGAACCTCGAGCAGACAAGGCAGTGCCACCAACCACCACAGAGCACAAACGTCCGAGGTCAGCAAGCCCCAGGAAAGCCAGGCATCCACCCCCAGAGGGACGATCAAGGGAGGCCAGGTTGCTCGGCGGCCGGCGCGGCGAGCCCACACCCCCGGACCTGCCTGACCCCTACCCCCCCAGCAGGGCCAACGCCCGCCCCCGAGCCCCAGGCACCAGGAGGCCAGCGACCCCACCCCCCGGGCCGGAGACTGGCCCGTGCTCCCCAGCATGAGCCCCTCCAGGCACCCCCACAGTGGGCCCACCCCAGTGCCACCGCCGCAAACCCCAGGGACCCCAATGCCCAAAGAAGTCCCCCCGCCCAGGGGAGCCCACATTGCCGACAGGCACTACCCCCCATAATCCGTGTATGTCGGTTATATGATGTAATTGTGTGTAAATGTGTGGACTACCAAAGTGCAATTAAAATTGTGGGGATAGTGATTGGAGCACCGCGAGCCACTATGATGGGCAGCGGGGCCCCATCCGCCCAAGCCCTCACTGTCTAAAATGCAATTAAACTTGAGGTGAGTGCAGCCCCACCGTGCAGCAAAGGTATCCCCTTCACTGACACAGTGCGGCACACCCCCACCCCAAAGCCCTAAATGTATCCCAGAAGATGTATATTCCACCCAGAGTCAGGGGGAGGGGCAGGGTGGGAAATAAGACTGGGAGGGAGGTGGTCTAAAAGCTAGCCCCCCCCCCCCCACCCCCCACCCCCAGAAGCCAGCTTGCAAACTGGTTCATGAGGCCACCCACTGCCCCCAAATCCCAACCCAGGGCGAGGGCCGCCAGTGCAAGCAGCCCAGGACCCACCAGCATCGCGTCCCTGCACTCCCAGCAACACAAACATGATGGGGTAGCCATACCAATTCCCAGTCATCTTACACACACAAACATGGACAACAATAGTCACAATAGTGAACAATGGGCCGAACCCACACAGTGCCCCACATGCCAAGCGACACCCCCGAGCACCCACGCAAGCCCACCGACCACCCACCCCAGACGCACACCGACAGCGGCAGGCCGCCCTGCAGCCACAGCCACCCCGGAGTAACCCGACGGAAACACGGCCACCAACCCGCTCCAACGGCCCCCCAAGCACCAACACACACCCACCACCAATGACACCAGGGGCAATGTGACAAAGGGCCTCACCCCGCGACACAACAGCAGGGCGGCCAGGACAAACAGGCCCCGAAACGCCAACCCCCATGCCACCCCCATGCCCACTCACAACACACACACCCACTTCCGCATCCGCTCATACACAAGCCCCCACTCACACCCACTCTCACATGCACACCCACACCCGCAGACCCCAGTGGACGGGGAGGGTGACCCAGGATGCAGGCATCTACCCCAGGGTGCCGCCAGGGCCCCAGGGATAACACGACCCCACCACGCAAGGATGCACCGGGGCCAACCCGCCCCACTGGCGCACACCCGACCCCGGCCCAGGAGGGGGGAAACGCCCCCCCAGCACCAGCGGCCCAGGGCCAGACCCAGACCCCCCTCGGGAGGTGAGGTCAGCCGGCCTGGGGCCACAGCCCACCACACAGCCCCCTCAACCAATCCCCCAGGCCATACACACGGCCACCTCAGAACAGGCCCCCCAGACACCTGCGGTTGGGGTGCAGCCAGCTGCCAGAGGCGCCAAGGAGAGCGAACCACCGCCCGCCACCCCTCAGGTTATAGGATTAATAAGCGGGGACCAGAGAGAATTGAATTCTGCCAATTGATTGTTTGAGGAGGGTGACAATCTCTCCAGGCTAATATAATCTAATAGTAAGTTATTATAATAAGTCATGCATAAGTTATTTCTTGATTTCCAGTTCATGAGGATAGTTTTCTTTGCGATGCATAAGGCAGTGAGAACCATGTGTGACATCCTTGGATCTATATTTATTTCACTTAAATCACCTAATATGCAAAGTGTGGGTGAGGATGGGACACTATACTCAAGCCATGCCGACAAGTCCTCACATGTCTTCTGCCAGAACTTTTGAACTGGTGCACAGGACCACATAGCATGCATATAGCTATCCGGGACGTTGCTGGTGCAGTGAGAGCAGATATTTGTAAACCTGGAAGGTAAATGCAGGAATAGTCCTGACCCACATGTTACTGAGAAGCTGACTGTGGCCGCCATGCCAATCCTAGCATGACCGTACCCAAATATTTTCACCGGACCTGCTTTAATGGGTTTGCCCGGGAAAAGTCTTTTCAATGTGGTCATGCTCAGTATGGATTTACCAGCTCCTGAGTCCACCATAAGCAGCACATCGAACCCATCTAGCTGCAAGACCCATCCATCCATCCATCCATCTTCTACCGCTTTTCCGGAGGTCCGGGTCGCGGAGGCAGCAGCCCAAGCAGAGAAGCCCAGACCTCCCTCTCCCCAGCCACCTGCTCCAGCTCTTCAGAGGGGACACCAAGGCGTTCCCAGACTAGCTGGGAGACATAGTCTCTCCACCGAGTCCTGGGTCTGCCCCGGGGTCTCCTCCCAGTGGGACGTGCCTGAAACACCTCAAGTGGGAGACGTCCAGGAGGCATCCTAATCAGATGCCCATACCACCTCAACTGACTCCTTTCAATGTGGAGGAGCAGCGGTTCCACTCTGAGCCTCTCCCGGATGACTGAGCTCCTCACCCTATCTCTGAGGGTGAGTCCAGCAATCCTACGGAGAAAGCTCATTTCAGCCGCTTGTATCCGCGATCTCGTTCTTTCGGTCATTACCCAAAGCTCGTGACCATAGGTGAGAGTAGGAACGTAGATTGACTGGTAAATCGACAGCTTTGCCTTAGAACTAAGCTCCCTCTTCACCACAACAGACCGGTACAATGTCCGCATCACTGCAGATGCTGCTCCAATCCGTCTGTCGATCTCTCGCTCCATTTTCCCCTCACTCGTGAACAAGACCCCAAGATACTTAAACTCCTCCACTTGGGGCAGGAGCCTGTCCCCAACCCGGAGAGGACAATCCACCTTTTTCCGGCTGAGGACCATGGACTCGGACTTGGAGGTGCTGATTCTCATCCCAGCCGCTTCACACTCAGCGGCAAACCGTCCCAGCAAGAGCTGTAGGTCATTGCTGGATGAAGCCAACAGGACAACATCATCTGCAAACAACAGAGATGAGATCCTGTGGTTACCAAGCATGACACCCTCCATTCCCTGGCTGCGCCTAGAAATCCTGTCCATAAAAATTATGAACAGGACCGGTGACAAAGGGCAGCCCTGGCGGAGTCCAACTCTCACTGGGAATGACTCCGACCGAGTGTTGGCAATACGAACTAAACTCTCACAACGGTCGTACAGAGACCGAATAGCTCGTAACAACAAGCCCGATACCCCATACTCCCGAAGCACCCCCCACAAAAATCCACGAGGGACGCGGTCAAATGCCTTCTCCAAGTCCACAAAACACATGTAAACTGGTTGGGCAAACTCCCACGAACCCTCAAGAATTCTCGAGAGGGTAAAGAGCTGGTCCGATGTGCCACGGCCAGGACGAAAACCACATTGCTCCTCCTGAATCCGAGGTTCGACCAACGGCCGGACTCTCCTCTCCAGTACCTTGGCATAGACCTTCCCAGGGAGGCTGAGGAGTGTGATCCCTCTAAAGTTGGAGCACACCCTCCGGTCCCCTTTTTTGAAGAGAGGAACCACCACCCCGGTTTGCCATGCCAAAGGCACTGCCCCCGACCTCCACGCAATGTTGCAGAGGCGTGTCAACCATGACAACCCAACAACATCCAGGGCCTTGAGGTATTCGGGGCGAATCTCGTCCACCCCCGGGGCCCGGCCACCAAGGAGATTTTTAACCACCTTGGCGACCTCAGCCCCTGTGATAGGCGAGTCATCCCCCTTGTCCCCAAACCCTGCTTCCTCTGTGGAAGGCGTATCAGCGGGATTGAGGAGATCCTCGAAGTATTCCTTCCACCGCCCGACGATATCCCCAGTTGAAGTCAACAGTGTCCCATCCGCACCATACACAGTGTGGACGGGGAGCTGCTTTCCCCTCCTGAGCCGCCGAACAGTTTGCCAGAATCTCTTTGAAGCCGACCGAAAGTCTTGTTCCATGGCCTCACCGAACTCCTCCCATACCCGGGTTTTTGCTTCAGCAACCACCCGAGCTGCACTCCGCTTGGCCTGCCGGTACACCTCAGCTGCTTCGGGAGTCCCACAAGCCAACCAAGCTTGATAGGACTCCTTCTTCAGCTTAATGGCCCCCCTCACCACTGGTGTCCACCACTTGGTTCGGGGGTTGCCACCACGAGATGCACCGACCACCTTGCGGCCGCAGCTCTGGGCCGCCGCTTCAACAACAGAGGTGGAGAACATGGCCCATTCAGACTCCATGTCTCCAGACTCCCTCGGAATGTGGTTGAAGTTCTTCCGGAGGTGGGAGTTGAAGACCTCCCGGACAGGGGCCTCAGCCAGACGCTCCCAGCACACCCTCACTATACGTTTGGGTCTACCAGGTCTGAATGGCTTCCTCCCCTGCCATCGGATCCAACTCACCACCAGGTGGTGATCAGTTGACAGCTCTGCACCTCTCTTTACTCGGGTGTCCAAGACATACGGTCGCAGGTCTGATGATACGATAACAAAATCGATCATCGACCTGCGGCCTAGGGTGTCCTGGTGCCAGGTGCACATATGGACACCCTTATGCTTGAACATGGTGTTCGTTATGGACAGACTGTGGTTAGCACAGAAGTCCAATAACTGAACACCACTCGGGTTCAGATCGGGCAGGCCGTTCCTCCCAATCACCCCCCTCCAGGTTTCACTGTCGTTGCCCACGTGCGCATTGAAGTCCCCCAGTAGGACAATGGAGTCTCCAGGAGGAGCACCCTCCAGCACCCCAGTCACAGACTCCAAAAAGGGTGGGTACTCTGAAACATCATTTGGTGCATAGGCACAAATGATGGTCAGGACCCGTTTCCCAACCCGAAGGCGCAGGGAAGCAACCCTTTCGTCCACCGGGGAAAACTCCAATATAGAGGCAGCAAGGTGGGGCGATACAAGAATACCTACCCCTGCTCGTCGCCTCTCGCCCGGGGCAACTCCAGAAAAGGCCAAGCTCCAGCCCCTCTCCAGGAGACTGGTTCCGGAACCGGAGCTGTGTGTTGAGGTGAGGCCGACTATATCTAGCCGGTATCGCTCAATCTCGTACACCAGCTCAGGCTCCTTCCCCACCAGAGAGGTGACATTCCACGTACCAAAAGCCAGTTTAGAAAGCTTGGGATCAGTCCGCCAAGGTCTCCGCCTTTGACTGCCACCTAATCCACATAGCACCGGACTTCCATGATCCCTCCTGCAGGTGGTGAACCTACTGGAGGGCGGACCCATGTAACTCCTTCGGGCTGAGCCCGGCCGGGTCCCATGGGTGGAAACCTGGCCACCAGACGCTAGCCTTCGAGCCCCTCCCCCAGGCCTGGCTCCAGGGTGGGGCCCCGGTAACCCCATACCGGGCGGGGTACACTGAATCCTTGATATACAATTTATCATGAGAGTCTGTTGGATCGTTCTTAGTCTGGCCCTTCACCAGACTGCTGAAGGGCCAGACTAGCTGCAAGACATACCACTTTAATGGCTTCTTCTCAGTGCCCGCCACACCCACTGGCGTCATGCTTTTGGGTGCCACAGTTGTTGGTTTATTAGTGGTGGTGCAGACCCTGGCCCAGTGATTAGAACGGCCGCAGTTATGGCACTTTTCTCCTCTGGTGGGGCAAGTGGACATGCCCGCCCGTTGACGACGATAGCCACAGCCGCTACACAGACCCCGAGCTTCCGCTCCTGCCTGTGCCACGGTCCGCCACCTTTTGGGGGTCCACCCTGAAGGATTAGCTGTGCTGCTAGCAGCCTGAGGTGGAGGGGAAGCTTGGATGGCTAGGTTCTCTTTAGCTAGCACTTGTAGACCTAGCTGGGTAGCGGACTCAATCTGGCTGGTCAATTCAAACACTTGCTTCAGTGTGAAGATGTCCATAGTTAGCATTAGCTTGTCTTTGAGCCACTCGTTGCTCATACCGTGTGCTAGCTTGTCACAGACTAGCTCTTCCTCAATCGGCCCAAAGGCACATTCACTTGCTAGGCTATGGAGTTCCATTAAGAAACGTTGGGTGGACTCACCAGCTTGTTGACAGCGGTCGAAGAACTTATGTCTTCGCACTGTGATGTTGTACTGGTCAATAAAGAAATTGTCCATTATGTCCAAACACTCCTTCAACGAGCCTTTGCGACCCAGCGTGCGAAACACTTGTTGGCCTTCCTCACCGAGGCAGTGAACAAGCAGTCTCCTCCGTCTCTCTTCGTTGGTGCCGCCCAAGCCAGCCGCAGCGGTGTACTCGTCGAACGCCTCCAGCCAGCGGCGCCATGGTGTAGTTGGCACACCCGGAGACTGTAAGAAAGGAGTTGGCAGTTTTATGCACGCTCCCATGGTTTAATCATGTTGTTTCTATATGACGGCAAGGAGTGATCATATAGTATCAGGTTGCCTGCAACAGCAGTTATTAATTTCTCCTTCAGGTCTTCACAACAACAGTAGTGGTAGTGTGATATTTGGGGGCTGATTTACTGCTTCAGCACCTGGAAGACTTGCTGTGGTGAATGGAACCATGAATTCTGCTGTCTACCAAAAAATCCTGAAGGAGAATGTCCGGCCATCTGTTCGTGACCTCAAGCTGAAGCGCACTTGGGTTCTGCAGCAGGACAATGATCCAAAACACACCAGCAAGTCCACCTCTGAATGGCTTAAGAAAAACAAATTGAAGACTGTGGAGTGGCCTAGTCAAAGTCCTGACCTGAATCCGATTGAGATGCTGTGGCATGACCTTAAAAAGATGTTTCATACTCGAAAACCCTCCAGTGTGGCTGAATTACAACAATTCTGCAAAGATGATTGGGCCAAAATTCCTCCACAGCGCTGTAAAAGACTCCTTGCCAGTTATCGCAAACTCTTGAGTGCAGTTGTTACTGCTTAGGGTGACCCAACCAATTACTAGGTTTAGGGGGCAATCACTTTTTCACACTGGGCCATGTAGGTTTGAATTTTTTCCCAGTTAATAATAAACACCTTCATTTAAAAACTGCATTTTGTGTTTACTTGTGTTGTGGAGGATACAAATAAGGGTTACCATTGTGGAGGCAAGGCTCAAATAAGTGCAGGCGGACATGACGAACTGAAGGTTAAAAGGGTGCTTTATTCATCCTCCATCACAAGGCTCACTCAGCGCTGTGGCAGCGCGCTGCAGTGAGCCCTGCGTCTCTAAGTCAGCAACAAGCAAGTGAGAGAGCTCTGTGAGGTATATACAGTCAGCTTATATATTCAGCCACAGACAATGCATGCATGGCATATTAGCATCACAGTACAGCATGAATGCATAGGACATTTACATGAGAGTCACACATACCAATAGCAGGATTACTGGCGCTGGAATTCCTCTCTGCTCTGGAGTTGTAGGACAAAGGAGGCTGCAAGGCACATCTACATATTGATATCAGTCCATACATCTCATTGTTCTGTTAATTGCTCAAGCTGAGCACTCTGCCTGTCCCGTAGGTTATGGTGGGTCACCATACCGCTCCCCCCCCAGAGGGCTCAGCAGGGGGCCGAGGCGTCGATCGGCCGGCTTTGGAAGCGAGCTGCGGGAAAAGCTCTGTGCAGGAGAAGGGGGGGGGGGTAGCAAGTGCTGCGTGCATGTGGATCCAGGATGCTGAGGGGCTTTCCCGTTAAATGTGGCGGAGATCCACAGCGGCTGTGAGAAGAAACATTTGTCTCTGACTCCTCTCGCGGCTCAGTCCTGCGAGGATGCGTAGCGGCCATGAAGAAAAAACAAAAGCTGGAGCTGTGTGAGGGGCTTGGTGGGTTGGCTTTAGGTGCGGGCGCAGCCCTAAAGCCATCGGGGACAGCAGACGGCTGAATTCCCATTGTGCGCCGTGGCTGAGACCCATACAAAGTCCTGTGTGCGGGCTGCGCGTCTGCTTCAGGTGCGTGAGCAGCCCTGAAGGTTCCAAGGATGGCGGTCGGCCATGTTCTCGGGCATGTGCAGAGGCGGAGGGCGATGGCAGTCTGTGGAGCAAGTATTGTCCCGTGCGTGGCGCGCGCCTGGCGCAGTGACCACATAGCTGAAAGTTGCGCTGTCCTCGTAACCCCACGGTGTCCGTGCAGGGGTTCGGTGCGTGGGTAGTCCGCTGTCGAGAGGTGAGTCAGGGTCAGGGAGCTTGCTGGAAATCAGCGTTGTCGGCGCCGATGGTCTTCCCTGTTCGGGCTGTTGCTGTCGTTCGCTCGTGCCGGGTCATGGTGCGTTCTGGTCCACGCGCTGCGTTCTCCGACCGGCCCTGGAGGTCGCCGTCATGGAGAGAGGACGAGGTGCGTGCGCGCTCGTGTGGATGCGGAGGATGTGAGCGATCCTCTGTCTCTGTAATCCACAGCGCGGTGAGAGGGAGCAAACGTTCTTTGTTCCTCGGCAGGTCCCAGCGTGGAGGTCCCAGATCTCAGGCGAGGGTCGCACCATGACGCTTCCTGCAGCTTTCCCGGTCGTGGATGATCTCCGGGGAGTTCACCTGGTGTTGGTTCTGTGTCGAGGTCTCCCGTGTGGCAGAAGGGAGGGCAGATCACTCGCGTCAGGCAGCTGCGTTCGTTCGTTGTCGGAGTCACTGTCAGGGGCTGCGTTCGTTCGTCGTCGGTGTGTTCTTTTCTTCGGAGTCACCACTCCGGGGTGTTCTTTTCTTCGGGGTCACCTGTGTGGAGGATACGAATAAGGGTTACCATTGTGGAGGCGAGGCTCAAATAAGTGCAGGCGGACATGGCGAACTGAAGGTTAAAAGGGTGCTTTATTCATCCTCCATCACAAGGCTCACTCAGCGCTGTGGCAGCGCGCTGGAGTGAGCCCTGCATCTCTAAGTCAGCAACAAGCAAGTGAGAGAGCTCTGTGAGGCATATACAGTCAGCTTATATACTCAGCCACAGACAATGCATGCATGGCATGTTAGCATCACAGTACAGCATGAATGCATGGGACATTTACATGAGAGTCACACATATCAATAGCAGGATTACTGGCGCCGGAATTCCTCTCTGCTCTGGAGTTGTAGGACAAAGGAGGCTGCAAGGCACATCTACATATTGATATCAGTCCATACATCTCATTGTTCTGTTAATTGCTCAAGCTGAGCGCTCTGCCTGTCCCGTAGGTTATGGTGGGTCACCATAGTGTTTATCTTTGTTTCCTATAGGCCCTTAGAATAGAGGGTTAGTACTAGTGAAAGCGCTTTGAGTGGTCTTTGTGACTAGAAAAGCGCTATATAAATGCAGGTTAGTTAGTAGTTAGTTAGTAATGTTTAAATTTGTTTGACGATCTGAAATATTTAAGTGTGACATCCATCTTCTTCTGCTTAATCCTTTTTGGGTTGTGGGTGGGTGGGGTGGGGGTGGGGGGCTGGAGCCTATCCCAGCATCTATGGGTGAGAGGCAGGGTACAAATTCAAATTCAAATTCAAACGTTTATTTCAAACTCAGGGTTCATATTAAATGCAGAACTAAAACGACTAGAAAATAAATAAATAAATAAAAGTATATACAGATCAGCAGTCACTCGGCTCTCTTGTAACAACAATAACATACAATATTGAACTCAGTATAAAATAGAACGCCACCACTTCCAAATGCTGGAATGAAGTGTGAGTGATGAGTTGACAATTGCTGATATAAGATGATTGTTACATGCCAGCAACCTTCTCATAAAACTGTAAACATTCTTTCATATCAACTCGCCAAAAGACAGAATGTTCAAGGACACAAACATCTTGCTTGCACTCGATCTACGTGGTATATCTAACAACCTTCTTAGGGAGTTATTATATGCAATGCGGATTTTGTTCCTAACAGCAACATTGCTATTAAACCATAAAGGCGAGCAATACATTGAGGTACGGAAGGTCTTGAATAACATACATTTAACATCAGGAGAACATCTATGGAAATTTCGCAACAGTAAATTTGTTTGAGCATAGAGTTTCCTGAGTTGCCTGTTACAATCAACATTGGTCTTATCAGATTCAATCCACACATCTAGGTATTTGACTTTTTCAACAAAGTTCAAGCTATTACCACAAAGTGGCATAACAGGATTCGAAGTATTGACACCGTTCGGTTTGAAAGCCATACACATAGATTTAGTACAGTTGAACAAGATGTAATTTTTTTCACCATATTTTTCACATTCTGAGAGGAGATGTTGCATCGCTGCAGTAGACAAACTTAACAAACAGAGATCATCAGCATAGAAAATGTGATTTAACAGTGCACCTGTGGAAGATGTGTTCAATGACGAGACATGAGTGTATTTCTCAGGTTCGGCTTTATTGCAGAACACATTCATCCAACATTCTCAAAAGCAAGAAGAGGCAGAATAATATTACATCACACTCTTATACCGCTGGGGGATTAAGAACTCAAGTCACATGGTGCTTCTGCAAACATTCAATCACAATGCAAGTCTCTGAAGATTCACCATTGTCTCTTATTCTCCGGTGTCCCGGGAAACCCCCCAGGGCCTCCTCTGAGACAAGGGCCCGACTTCACACCTCCTCGCCATCACCTATCGGCCTCCGTCGATCCAATCTCCTGTTCCTCCAGACGTGAAGCCTCAATCCACATAAGCCATACATTTGTGGGAGATATGAACCAGACATATGTGCCACATGACCCCCCCCAAACGTCTGCATGGGACAAACATACTCATAAATGCATAACATAAAAGACATCGCCACATAACCAACTAGAAAAGCACTCGGAGAGCGCAGACCTCCGCCAAGCGGCACAGTTCCCCCCATACAGTGTTTGTGTGTACGTTTTCAGATTCCCTGAGCATGAAAAGATATGACTAGCAATTGGATTCACAATGATTATTTGTTTATTTGACATGGACAGTGCAATAAACAGACAATTAATGAATGACAATCAATGTGATAGTGATAGGATTAGTGGTTCAGTAGTGTAAAACGGGGCTATAAGGGACAGTGGGTTAATAAGGGACACTTTTCTGGGAAATGTTTTAAATGTAATTCTGCTTTTTTTTATTTTGAGCAGGACGCTGAGTTGTGTTGTTATTGTCAAATATCCATGAATCCTTCATCAAATGTAGGCGGAAGCAAAATTAAAAAAGCAGAATTACATTTAGAAAAGTGTCCCATATTACCCCGCCGTCCCTTATAGCCCCGTTTTACGGTTGTAAAAGCATTGCCTCCTTGGCAGAGGTAATAAACTGAAGTGTTGGTGTGTCCATCTCCTCCACTGACGGATGCAGATTGGTTAGACAGGTTGGCGTGGGTTTTATATTATATTGGGGTTGCGCTCCGCGGCAAAACAGAATTTAGAATCTTCCCCGGCAGAGAGGTCGTTTTTACGCAGCGCCTATAGCTGGGTGGGGAATTTGTGGCAAATAATCGGGCGGCGGACAGGTGGCCGTGTCAGGTTTTGCAGCGTGGCGCAAAAACAGGCACGCTGGCGGGCCCAGGCCAGCAGTGTTTTCCGCGTGCTTTTGTGCCTAAAACGTTGAAGAACACGGAGTTTGTGTTGGTCAGACACGACGACCAGCGCAATGTGCGCAGCGCCTATGGCTGGCACAGGCACGCTGGCGGGCCCAGGCCACCAATGTTTTCCGCATGCTTTTGTGGCTAAAACGTTGAAGAAGGCGGAGTTTGTGTTGGTCAGACACGACGCCCAGCGCCCTCCATTGCGCCTGCGCACATGTTGAAAATGGCCGTATGTCACAGTGTGGAAAAATGCTTTAAAAAATTCCTGTATGCAGACGGTGATGCGGATCATCCCCAAAATTTAATCAGTTCTTCCTTGTACCATTTCCAACAACGCCTGAAAGTTTCATTGAAATCCGTCCAAAAGTTTTTGAGTTATCTTGCTAACCAACAGACAAACAGACAGACAGACAGACAAACAGACAAACACACAAACACACAGACAAACCCCGGCAAAAACATTACCTCCTCCTGGCCTTTCGGCCTGGCGGAAGTAATAATCAATCCCCCAATCTCTTAGGTCTTAGCTTCCTGCCGAATCTGCTGTAGGCCGGCTTCGCTGCGTCTGCAGCGCCTCCTCGCATCTGGGGATTAGATTTGTTAGCACATCTCTGTGGGAGCTCTGGAGAATGCCTTCTCGGCGGCCTGCCCCGGTGGGGGGCTTTCGCCAACTGCACTCGTTCATCAGCCAGGACAAAAGCGGGCTTGAGTCTGTTTATGCAAATTAGCTCCCTTCTGCCCCATAAATCTAGCAAAAAATGCTTCTCATTTTTTTCCAGCACCCTGAACGGTCCATCATAAGGCGGTCTCAGCCCTGGGCGTTGTGCATCATGTCTAACAAAAACAAACTCTGCGTTTTTTAAAGCCTCTGGCACAAAAACGCGTGGGAAACTGTGATGCACTGGGCCAGGCAGCGTGTTTGATCCTGTGCCGCTCTGCAACAGCTGAGCGGGGGGGGGCAATTGGGCGCAGGATTTTCCGGGAGAAATTCCCCCGGCAAACAGAGAGGTTGTGTGAACACTAACTCCGCTGGGGAGGCCTGCAAATCCTACTTAGGTGCAGAACGCAACCCCAATAAAACCCATGGCAGTTTGTCTACCCAATTTGTATCCGTGAGCGATGCTCTGAGGGCTGCTTTCAATGACCTATGAAAACGTTCACATAAACCGTTGGCCTGCGGGTTATACGCGGTAATGCGGTGTACCTTCACCCCTAAGCTGCGGGCCATAGACGACCAGAGTTCGGAAACAAATTGAGGGCCTCTGTCTGACGTTATATCCGACGGAACTCCAAAACGCGCGACCCAAGCTGTTAAAAACGCGCGCGCAACCTCTTCCGCCGTTGTTGACGCCAGAGGTACCGCTTCTGGCCAACACGTGGTGCGGTCCACCATCGTCAAAAGGTGTGTGCGTCCTTGAGACGAGGGAAGCGGGCCCACCAGATCAACATGCAAGTGATCGAACCGCTTAGCCGGGATGTGAAAAGGCTCCAAAGGGGCCCTCGTGTGCTTGTGTATCTTAGCCCTCTGGCACGCTACACAAGCCGCTGCCCATTCCTTGACCTGTTTGCGCAACCCCGGCCAGACAAATTTCTCCCCCACCATCTTGATCGATGCGCGTACCCCGCGTCACCAACCTGCTCCGCAGCCATGTCTGCATAATCCAAACCTATGTGGACCGGGGCTGCGCGCGCTCCCGCGTCACTGCCCTGGCCCACAGCCACCGAGTCTGCCCCCGCGTGGCCTGGCGTTGCCACAGCACGTGAGAGACAGTCCGCCACTACATTGTGTTTGCCTGCTACATGCTGGATATCGGTGGTGAACTCCGATATTGCGGCTAGCTGTCTTTGTTGTCGGCCTGACCAAGGTTCTGAGATCTTGGCCATCGCAAAAGTTAACGGTTTGTGGTCCACAAAAGCGGTGAAACGCCGCCCTTCCAGCCAGAACTGGAAATGGCGGATGGCCAAGTGTAGGGCTAAAAGCTCCCTGTCAAACGCGCTGTATTTACGCTCGTTATCGCGCAGGGATTTGCTAAAGAACGCGAGAGGCTGCCAGGTCCCTGCCACACACTGTTCAATGACTGCCCCCACCGCTAGGTCTGAAGCGTCGGTGGTGAGCGCCAAACGGGCTGTTGGAACCGGGTGCGCTAACAAAACGGCGCTTGCAAGGGCTGATTTGACCTGGGAGAAAGCGCGCTCCCGCTCCGGAGACCATTCGACCTTATTAGTGGGTTTTTGTTTTTTTAGTGCCGCGTACAGTGGCTGCATAAGCCACGCTGCGCTCGGAAGAAACCGGTTGTAAAAATTAACCATTCCTAGAAACTCCTGCAGCGCTTTTATCGTTTGAGGTCGGGGGAGATCTGTTATCGCGCGCACTTTCTCAGGAAGGGGAACCGCTCCCTGTGGTGAAACGCGGTGTCCCAAAAAATCGATTTGCGCCACCCCGAACTGGCACTTCGCTGGGTTAATTATCAACCCGTGCTCTGCCAGTCTCCGAAAAACCGCTGTGAGGTGGGTTTCATGTTCGTCCTCGGACGTGCTGGCTACCAATATGTCGTCTAAATAGACGAACACGAAAGGCAGGTCGCGTAAAACAGCATCCATCATGCGTTGGAAAGTTTGCGCGGCGCCCTTTAATCCAAACGGCATGCGCAAAAACTCAAAAAGCCCAAACGGAGTTATTACCGCGGTTTTGGGAATATCCTGCGCGCGCACGGGGACTTGGTGGTAGTCGCGCACCAAGTCTATTTTAGAAAAAATGCGCGCCCCCGCCAAATGAACTGAGAAATCCTGGATGTGCGGAATCGGGTAGCGGTCGTGTGCTGAGACGTTGTTCAACCTGCGGAAATCGCCACAAGGTCGCCACGAGCCATCAGCCTTTGGGACCATGTGTAACGGGGAAGCCCAGGGGCTGTTCGAGCGTCTAATTATGCCCAGTTTTTCCAGGTTGGCAAATTCCTCGCGCGCTATTGCCAGTTTAGCTGAGTCCAAGCGCCGGGCTTTTGCAAAAATGGGCGGCCCAGTGGTGGTGATAAAATGTTCCACCCCGTGTTTGGCCACTGTTGCCGAAAACTTTGGAACTGTGAGTGCTGGAAAGTGAGTGAGCAGAGCATGAAACTTACCACCCGCATCTGTGACGTTGGCGTGTGCAGTCGGCGGGGCCACCCGAGCTGTGCAGGGGATAGAATGAAAAGACAGTGCATTAACCAGACGTCTATTAGCAAGATCAACCAATAAACCATGTGAGCACAAAAAATCAGCCCCTAACATGTTGAAACTGACTGCTGCTACAATAAAGGTCTACTCGAATGAACGGCCCTGTAAGGACAGACGCATGGTCCTCTCACCGAATGTCTTAATCGCTGAGCCATTCGCTGCTGATACTGACACCCAGGGAGCTTTGGACGGCATCAGCCGTTCCGTGTAGGTAGGCGTGACGAAACTCAGCTGGGAGCCCGTGTCCACGAGGAATTGTTTCCCCGAGTGTGCATCTGTCAGGTAAAGCAGCTTATTTTCTTCCCCGAGGGATGCAGCTGCTACCGGCCCCCCGGTCTTGGCGTTTCCCTGACGCTTGAAGCAGCACGGTGGGAGACATCTGTGCGCCCTCTCCGCAAAACGGCGGTGGTAGAAACACAGGCCGACCTCAGCTCCGCGTCGCCTGACGCCTGTCGCCGCCATCATCGGTTCGTCTGGTGCCGCCACCTCTGGCTCCAAACCATCTCCGGGCGCCGTCCTCTGCTCAGCTGCCGCGGCCGAAACCGCGCTCCGCTTGTGGGCGTCGACGAGTCGCTGCGCCTCCTTGCCGAGGCCATGGTAGTCCCGCTTGGCCAAGCGGGGTGAGTCTGCCAGGGTCACTCTCACTGCTGGCGGCAGAGTCCGGAGGAAAAGGTGGGCGAAGATAAATTCGCCATCCTCGGAGTCTTTCAGTCTCAGCATCTTCACCATCAGGTCTGCCGGTCTGTCGTTCTCTGACTCCGTCAACTCTAGGAGCCCCTCTGCTCGCTGTTGCACCGAGGGGGTGAAATGGCTGATCAGCGCCTCCTTCAATGCGCCGTACTTGTCGGTGTCCGGTGGGTGGTTAACCAGATCTTCCACCCTCTGGACCGTGTGACTGTCCAGCTTCGCCACCACATGGTAGAACCTCGTTTCATCCTTTGAGATTCTCCGGAGGTTGAACTGCACCTCGACCGCGCTAAACCAGGAGCGCGGGCTGTGCTGCCAGAAATCGGGCAGCTGGAGCGTGGAGGCAGCCATCAGGCTGGCCTCTGATGAGCTCCGCTCGGGAGAATTCTCCCTGCTCATTCTTTGTCGTGGGCCACCAGTGTGGAAGATGTGTTCAATGACGAGACATGAGTGTATTTCTCAGGTTCGGCTTTATTGCAGAACACATTCATCCAACATTCTCAAAAGCAAGAAGAGGCAGAATAATATTACATCACACTCTTATACCTCTGGGGGATTAAGAACTCAAGTCACATGGTGCTTCTGCAAACATTCAATCACAATGCAAGTCTCTGAAGATTCACCATTGTCTCTTATTCTCCGGTGTCCCGGGAAACCCCCCAGGGCCTCCTCTGAGACAAGGGCCCGACTTCACACCTCCTCGCCATCACCTGTCGGCCCCCGTCGATCCAATCTCCTGTTCCTCCAGACGTGAAGCCTCAATCCACATAAGCCATACATTTGTGGGAGATATGAACCAGACATATGTGCCACACACCGTTAATGGAGCCGCCCACATTAGTATTGTTCAACAGTACACTGAGATCATCAACATAGACATTAAACAACAAGGGTGACAGTATACCACCTTGTTTAACGCCGTTGGTCACATGAAATTTGGATGAGGTAACATTGCCCCACCTAACAACCATAGACTGCCTTCTGTACCAGTATAACAGGATGCTAACAATGTAAATAGGAATACCTCGATCGATCAGTTTTCTAAACAAACACCAGTGGTTAATCCTATCAAAAGCTTTGCTAGCATCTAAAAACATAGCATAGACACTAGTGGATTGGCTTCTGAAGTAGTCAACAAATTCATGGAGTAGGTAAACAGCCTTATCAGTTGAATGGGCTGACTTGAAACCAAACTGATTGTCGTTTGTCCACAGATAATCCTCACTTCTGTTCAGAATTAAACCCTCTAACAATTTAGATATGACATTTGCAATAGCTATAGGTCTGTAGTTGTTCATATCAGACAGACTGGCACACTTGTTTTTCACCAAAGGAATAATAACAGAGTCCATCAACATATCTGGCATGTAACCATGAACAAACATACAGTTAAAACACAATGACAACAGAATACACAAATTGGAATCAGCTTTGATGAGGCATTCACTGGTGAGACAGTCAGGGCCAGCTGATTTGCCTTTCTTGAGAACTTTGATCAGTGAAGCAGCTTCAACAGGAGTAACAGCAGAAATATCGGCGGTATCAAACATGTCAGGTTTGATACCTCCCAGGCTGTGCGGCTGAACACGTGCAGCGTGAAAACAAGATGGCGGTGTTCATGGATCTGAATTTAAAGTTTACAGATGAGAAAAAAAAGATGAAAAAGATGATCGAGACCGCTGCTCAGCGTGAGTACTACTACACTAAAATATACAAAAATACTGCAGTATTTTATACCTCGACAGTTGTCCCCCAGGCTTATTCTTCTCAGAGGTTGTGACGATTACAGTGGTACCTCTACTTACGAACGTCTCTACATACGGAATTTTCAGGTTACGAGACGCCTCAACGGGAAAATATTGCCTCTAGTTACGAACGAAATTTCAGGATACGAAAGGCAAAAAAAGTACGCGCTCCTCGCAGCTCCCGTATTTTACCGAACGTAAACATACCTGTAGCTGCTCTGCCATTGGCTATCGCCTAGCATCTTCCTGGTATCCCATTGGCCACGAAGTGTTCGGGCAGTTTTACGTGTGTTAACAGTACAGAACTACCATTTATTCGCTATGGCCCCCAAGAAGGTGACGGACATAAGTGGGAAAGGAGAAAAGAAGAAGAGACTTTTTTTGTCCATACAGACAAAAAAGGAGATAATTGAAAGGTATGAAAAGGGGGCGCGTTTGGTTGATCTCGCCAAAGAATATGGCCGTAATACATCAACGATCAGCACAGTTTTAAAACAAAAGGAAGCCCTTAAAGCTGTGACTCCTTCCAAAGGCCTCTCTGTCATTTCGAAGAGAGACAATCAGGGACCTCTGATTGTCATTTTCTTCAAAAAACGTCAGGCAAAAACCACTGATGAGACAGAACATGAACCAAAGAAGGCAAAAGGTGACGCCGACGCTCGCAGTTAAAAGGTAAATGAACATAATTTTTATTATTCTTTCTCTTTTATTATTCTTTCTCTCATTTTAAACTCTCATTTTATGTTTATTGTGCAGTAATCTAATTGTAACATGTATTTGTTACATGTTTTGATGCGTTTTTACGATTTATAAAAAATTTATGCCCGAATTTTGGGGGCTTGGAACGGATTACGGCATTTACATGTAAAACGCGCCTCTACTTACGAATTTTTCACGTTACAAGAATTCTTCCGGAACGAATTAAATTTGTAAGTAGAGGTACCACTGTATATTTATTTTAAATAACAGATAATCAAGAGGTGTGTTTCCATGTTAAATAACAGCATAAATGTGTATCAAACATGCCAGGTACACCCTGGACAGATCGCCAGTCCATCGCAGACAACCATTCCCTCTCGCATCCATACCTAACGATAATTTAGAATCCCAAATTTGATGCCAATTAACCTAACTTGCATGTTTTTGGCATGTGGGAGGAAACTGGAGAAATCCCGGAGTAAACCCACGCAGACACGGGGAGAACATGCAAACTCCACACAGATCACTGTTGGCTGGGGTCGAACCCAGGATCCCCCGGCCAAGGGTGAGTTGCTGCGCTGCCGCAGTGCTAACCACTCCACCACCGCGCTGCCATTGTGACAAACATTCAAAAAAAATGAGAAATCAGGAAGGGGGCAAACACTTTTTCACACCACTGTACATATATTACAAAGAAAAGCCTTAAATATAAAATCTTTAAATATACCGAAAGAACTTCCAAATATATTGAATAAAACTGGGAATACGGATCCACTGAGTTGCGTCTATGCCTACAATCTCAGAAGAAGAAACTACTACTCCCATCAGGCTGTGCGGCTGAACACGTGCAGCGTGAAAACAAGATGGCGGCGTTCATGGATCTGAATTTAAAGTTTACAGATGAGAAAAAAAAGATGAAAAAGATGATCGAGACCGCTGCTCAGCGTGAGTACTAATACACTAAAATATACAAAAATACTGCAGTATTTTATACCTCGACAGTTGTCCCTCAGGCTTATTCTTCTCAGAGGTTGTGACGATTATATTTATTTTAAATAACAGATAATCAAGAGGTGTGTTTCCATGTTAAATAACAGCATAAATGTGTATCCATTAGCTGAAACCGCCAAGCCAAAGTTTAGTTAATTTAGCTTCCACTAATTATTACCATTTTAATCACAATTATAATGTGTGTTCTTCCTGTTCATACAGTCTATTTTTTTGCTTTAATATGTATCCATCCATCCATCTTTTACCGCTTATCAGGGTTCCGGGGTCTCAGGGGCAGCAGTCTAAAGCCTGCTTCATGCTACACTTCTGCTGTGAACGTGTAACCAGAAACCTCGTGTGATGAAATTTACGTCATCGTCTCCACTCCGCTAGTGTCCGCAGTGCTCCACCGCGTGCAGAACAAATTTTGTGACCGTGCCGCCTGCCCACAACCTGAACGCGTTGAAAAGCGCATGCGCAAGACTGAATGACCCATTCATGAGGTGGCGATATCGACACAGCGTACATCAGTAGACGAAGAAGACAACGAGGAGGCGGAAAACGAGAATAAAAACATACAGGAATCATACATACATACTTTTTTTCACAGCGCCAGCAGCATCTTCGTGGAAAAGGAGTGAAAACCAGGAAGTCAAACAGCAGAAGTAGACTCTATATTTGAAGAGAAACTTTGTGAAGAAGTCTGCCGTTTCTTCGTTGGTGAAAATCCTGGCACATTAGTGCCTTGGCACTACCTATCGGGCGGGAGTGAAACTACAAATGATGGTTGTGTGCATGCGTCAACCGCTTGGCCTAGGTAGATGAAAAAAGTGAGCATGAGCAGTGCCGCGTGCGTGCCGGGCTTGTCCAAAGCGTACGCGGACTAGAGGGAAATGTAGCATGAAGCAGGCTTAAGGGGACCAGGTCAAGTGGACCCCGGGGTCCAGTCTGTACCTGTACGAGTACATTTTCAATCCAGTGATTTACAAACTGATTCAGAGCTTTCTAAAGCCTCATTCAGAACATTCTAGTCCCACGTACCTGTTCTGTGGATTTTCATCAGGGGGCAGCAGCGGTGGAGAAGAAAAGTGTTTTGAAAGCAGAAAACTGAGCCAGAACCTTCTCTGGTCAGCTTAGTTGTCATCTTACATATATTTTTTATACTTCTTGGTGACCAGGAAAAGTCTCTCTAACAGCTTTACACAAATTCTTGTTGTTGTTCTCCTTCTTCGTGATTACAAATTACTGGGTTGCGAATGTACGTGTACCTGTACAGATTGGATAGCGGGGTCCGCTTGGGGTGCTCACTTGGAGTGCTCAGTTGGTCAGGGGTCCACTTGACCTGTATCGCAGTCCAAGCATAGGGCTGTCTACACATCTGGGTACTTGCATATGAACGCCAAACCGGGGGAGGTGATAAAAACCGGCAGTTTATCATTGAAACAATGTGGCATATCAATATTATGCCGAAATTTCTCTACAAGATTGGATCAGATATGATCAAAAACTTTAAATGTGTGATCTAAAAAAATGTCCCTACCGTCTACCAGCCAGTATGTGGAAAAATGATCTAACAGAGTGGCCAGAAACAATATTTATTGATATTTGTAACTAGGGCTGTCGCGGTAGAGGAATTTCCCCTGCGATGACAGTGGACAGCTCAACACCGCAGTATTATTGCAAATGTTTTTAGGACCCTGTGGTCTCGTAATTTAAACAGGGTTTATAACTTATGTGGCAAACAATGGAAGCTGTGAGAGACTGGCTACAGCTCCGCTCTCAACTTTATGTGCGTGTTTGACAATTGTGTGGTGCTCCACTCTTTCTACAGGCATGAACTGCTGATTCTGTTAAAAAAAGATCATTTTCATAAAGCAACGGCGGAAACTACGAGGTGTGTGGACTGGAGACTGCAGCGACATTCAGCTTATTTAAGCAGTACAGCCTCCGTACAGGACCCTGCGTGGCTCTTGTCTCCATGATTTCTGCCGCTGTCCAAAAAATCACGCTCAAACAAGCAATGCATCATGCAGTAGTTGTTTGGCTCTCAGAGCTCATATACTACCGTTCAAAAGTTTGGGGTCACCCAGACAATTATTTTGTGTTTTCCATGAAAAGTCACACTTATTTACCACCATGAGTTGTAAAATGAATAGAAAATATAGTCAAGACATTGACAAGGTTAGAAATAATGATTTGTATTTGAAATAATAATTTTTTCCAGATACTCAACCTGCTCAAAGGAAGGTCAGTTTTATAGCTTCTCTAACCAGCTAAACTGTTTTCAGCTGTGCTAACATGATTGCACGAGGGTTTTCTAATCATCCATTAGCCTTCTGACGCAATGAGCAAACACATTGTACCATTAGAACACTGGAGTGATAGTTGCTGGAAATGGGCCTCTATACACCTATGTAGATATTGCACCAAAAACCAGACATTTGCAGCTAGAATAGTCATTTACCACATTAGCAATGTATATTAGATATTAGAGTGTATTTCTGATTAGTTTAAAGTTATCTTCATGGAAAAAAACAGTGCTTTTCTTTCAAAAATAAGGAAATTTCTAAGTGACCCCAAACTTTTGAATGGTAGTGTACATAAGAGCATACACAGTCAGGATCATACACACTCCGCTCAGAAGGAAATAACATACTTTGTGCCCTTTCAGTGCTCACTGTAATGGCTGTATTTAGCAAGGAGTCCAAACACTTTACCACTAACTGCTTGCTGGAGTCTGTCTGGAGAGAGAGTGCCCCAAACGGTGCTGCCACCGGCAGCACCCGGCAGCAGCAGCAACACCGGGTACTCTGGAAGCTTCCAGAGTACCATGTGCAAACATGCTGTTGGCAATAAAAAGAAATTCATTTAACAATTTATTTAATAATCAATAGGGGCACATAAGTGAACAACAAGATATAGCCACACACAAAAAAAAGTGAACACCGCGGTTGTTGCAGTTGCTCGTTTTTCTCCGTGGTAGGCATGTCCATGGCACAGTATTACATAATTGCGGTTATTGCGACAGTCTTATTTGTAACTACGAATAGATGGGCCAGCTTCGCTGTGCATTGGCAGAACTCTCTAGTAATAGAAAATAAATTGTACCTGCTGTGGAAATCCCCAAAAAGCCGTCATGTTTAGGTTTGCAAAATAATCCACTAGAGCTCACAGGAAAAACAACCTCTGTTTGTTTGCACTCGTTTGCCCTCGTTAATCCCGACACGTCGTTTCAGCTCTACAGAGCTTCAGTCCATTTGTCAGCAGGTGAGTGTCAGTCTTTTTTTTAAACTGGTTTAACTGCAGTGAGTCCACTCGTCGGAGAAGAGTGGAGCGGTAGTCAGAGAGGTGGATTTTGGGCTCTCACAACTCAAAATCCACCTCTCTGACCACCGCTCCACTCCTCTCCGCCCACCTCTTCACCGCTCGGGAATCTCACAAGCTGATTGGCCGAGACGTTTTACCCAGCTTCTCTCCCTGCAGAGCGCCTTCTTTATCGCTCGTGTTGCTTAGTGGCACTTTTCGCTGTTCTCTTGTGCCTTTTTGTGCAAAATAGTGCTTGTGACGCCCTTGGGGGTAAAAAACATCCCCAAAAAATTTTTTTTGATGTTTTTTTTTTGTTTGTTTGTTTGTTTGCTTTATTTTCTAAATTGAAAACCCAATAAAATTCAAATTACAAAAAAAAAAAAGAAAAGATGAATGGACAAATGTACAGAGACATCCTTGATAAGAACCTTTGCCATCTGCCAAGATGCTGAAGATGAAAGGAGGGTGGACATTTCAGCAAGACAATGATCCCAAACAGACAGCCAAGGAAACTCTCAACTGGCTCCAGAGAAGGAAAATAAAGCTGGTAGAATGGCCCAGTCAGTTACCTGACCTGAATCCAATTGAAAGTCTATGGAAGGAACAAACTATAGATCAGAGTTTACAGACGACACTCATAGAACCTTGAAGATTTGATGACAGTTTGTGTGGAAGAATGGGCTAAAATCCCTCCTGAGCAATGCCTGTGCCTAGTTTCTCCTTACAGGAAGTGTCTGGTAGCTGTTATTTATTACCAAGAAACGTTTTTCTACTAAATATTAAATTAATTTCACCAAGCGTGCTCAATACTTATTCCCTGTGTCATTCTACTTTATTAAATATAACTTGTTCTACAAACACAGTTGCCTTGATTTCTTTGTATGTATGGATTACTTGGGTTGTTACTGATATCTAGTGAAAACCTCAGGTCAATGGCTCCATCAGAAATATGTTTAATGAGGAACAATGTTGACATGTTCAGTACTTATTTTCCTCGCTGTATATCCACTGGAGTGCGTCTTTAACATCAGTGTTGGCTATTTTCTAGTAAATGTAATAATTTCTCGTTTTCTTTTTGTTTCAGTGGGTTTCTCCACTGTGGCAGTGAACTATGTTTTGGAACTTTCAGCAAAGAAGAAACAGGTCAGACATGACTAGTCATGTGACCTCAGTCATGTGACAAGGCCAAAAAAATACTCAAATTTACACAATAAAGTTGCACATCAGAAATTTGAGAAATTGATATCAAGCAAAAAAAATACAAGCAGTTGTAACAAAAGTTGTAAATTTAAAGCCAATTTTTTTTTCTGTAAAATGTTTTAAATTTGTATTTAAATGGTCATATTTTTCCCCATAATTTTAAACTTTAAACTTTTATTATTGTAGTAATTTTTCATTCTTAAACCATTTTGTTGTAAATTTTGTCTATTTTATAAAAGATTTTTTAACTTTTATACTTTTTTCATGTAAACTTGTCTGTCTTTTTTTCTTTTAAGTAACTGACTGTATTATGAGTTTTCTTCTGTTTTTCCACAAATGTCTGACATTTCTGCTTTAACTGTCCCAACAGACTGTGTTTCTTGGTTATTATTTTATGTTCTGTGTGGATAATTCTGTCCTAACAGCAAATTATTTACCTGAAGGCCTTGCTGAGTTAAAAAACAACAAAGGGTCTTTACGTGAGGAGACAGAGCAGAACTTCAGTGCAGACAGAGAGAATTTAAACACGACGTGCAGGACAGCAGAGAGGATGTCTGTAGGAGGAAACTGGGGGAAAGAATGATGTCAGGGATAAAAGAAATCGGTGGTTTTCAGTGTAAATACAGAGCTACAGCTGAGGGGGAATGTACAACAACCAGATGAGTTAAACTGTTTCTTTTAATGGGTTTGACCACCAGGGAGAAGCTGTGGGACTGGGTGGTATCAGTCCTCTTGACCTGAAGGCATGTGTGGATCAGTGTTGGTGTTAAGCTTGTGTGAAGTATGAAGACCTGTGCTCTCTCCCTTCTTCTTCACCATTTGTAGACCTTAAATACACCACTGAGCCACAACCAAATACAGCATTGAGTCATGTCATCTTCAGAAATTTTGTGACGACTCAGCTGTAGTTGGATGTGTGGAGTGTGGAGGGGAGGATGAGTACAGAAACCTGGTAGACCACGGTGGTGGACTTCAGCAAGACTGAGGCTGGGCTCTCATCAGTGTGTATTAGTGTGACAGATGTGGAAATGGGGTCTGCAGGTAGGAATCTGGGAGTTCCATCTGACCAGCTGGAGTGGTCCAACAGCACAGAGGCTGTGGAAGGGTCTGACCTGGATCTACTGTCTGAGGAGGCTGAGGTCTTTTAATGTCTGCAGTCAGAGAGTCCAAATGTTTGGTTTTTTTAATTACACAAAGGATCTTTGTCAAAGTTCAAAGCTCCTTGATTCCATGGTTTGGTGTTTTTATTCTGTGTACAGATGAGATCTGACGACGTTGTGATCTGTAGTGTAAGTAGTGAGCAGGTGGAAGAGAACCTTGAAAGATGGAGTTATGTTCTGGAGAGGATTGAATGAAAGTTAGTAGAAGCAAGACAGAATATGCATGTGAACGAGAGGGAGGCAGGTGTAACGGTAAAGATGCAAGGCAGTAGAGGTAATGAAAGTAAATGAGTTTAAATACCTGGGGTCAACCAGCTAAAGCAATGGAAAATGCACAAGAGAGGTGAAGAAGAGAGTGCAGGGAGGGTGGAGTGGGTGGAGACGAGTGTCAGGGGTGATTTGTGATGGAAGGATAGCATCAAGAATGATAGGGAAGATTTACAAGATGGTAGTCAGACCTGCTATGATGTATGGTTTAGAGACAGTGGCACTGACAAAAAGACTGGAGGCGACGCTGGAGGTGGCAGAGTTGAAGATGCTAAGGTTCTCATTGGGAGTGACTAGGAGGGACAGAATCTGAAATGAGTATATCAGAGGGACAGCTCAGGTTGAGCGGTTTTTCTCCTTCCTGGTTTCCTTGCCAGAAAGGAGAAAAAGAAGAAGACCAGAGAGAAGATTCATGGATGTAGTGAAGGAGGACATGAAGAGGGTTGGTGTTATGGAGGAAGATGCAAGGGATAGGGTGAGATGAAGGCAGATGATCTGCTGTGGCAACCCCTACAGTGGTCCTCAACCATGTGCCATGGTGGTCCAAGACCCTGCAGGTTTTACCTCCAACCAGTCTCTTCAGCAGGTGTTTTCACTAATCAGCGATCAGTGGGAAGAAATTCAAAGAAGTCATCTGTTGAAGATGCTGGTTGGTGGCAAAACCTGCTGGTTCTTGGGCCACCGTGGCACATGGTTGAGGACCACTGCTAAAGGGAACAGCCAAAAAAAGGAAGAAGTAGTAGCCTTTTATTTTGAAATTGTTTCCTGTGTGACAGGAAGTTCCCGTTCCCATGGCGATTACTGACCTGATGGAAGAACTGCCGATGGTTCAAGGTCGCTCTCGACCAATCAGGATCCTGAACCGACTGACGGTGGTAACGAGCGATGCTAGCCACTTTGTAAGTTAACAAAAATTGTAGTGATGTGGACAGGGCTTCAGCCTCTGTCCACGCTTTATGTTCCCTTTTGGACTCATTATCATTATTATCATTCAGCGCTCACCTCACTTTCAGAGTGGCAATCTTCTGTTAAGTTCAGCTGTTAAGATCACTGTTTAGTTGTTGCAAACATTACTTTCTGCTGCATTTCCACTTTGTTTGGCACAGCATTATTTTACAGCTGTTCACGGTTTAGGTTCGTTTTCTCTGTTTATCCTGCCGTGCAGTTTATGTTATTTTTTCCAGACTCGTGCTGCGTTTTGTGTTTTTCACAATGAATTATGTTTCCTTTTCGCCTGGCAAGTGGGTCCTCTCCTTTGACCCGGAGGGGCCACCATGACAAAAATATTATATTAATGGTAAATATGAACAAAATATTAACTGTAATTATGAACAAAACGCTAATGTTAAACATGAAATTATTTACAAATATGGTAAAATATTTCCAAAACATTTACATTAATTTTGAAATTTTTAAATGAAAATTGTCTGGCTTTTTTTAATTTAAGTTTATCTTCTGCCTAGAATTATGTTAGTTATTTATTTTCATTTATTTTAACTTTTTTCTTCAAAGTTTTGACTTTTCTGTGAATTTTTAACTCTTTTGACTTTTCTTGCATCTGTGATTTTTTTTCTCCCTAACTTTCCCAAGTTGTAAATTGTGGAGAAAAAAAAAAATCTTAATTTTTCTCAGGTATTTATATTAATCTTTATATGTTTTTTTTTTTTTTTTTTTGTCAATTTGTGTTTTTCAGCGTCCGAACTCTGCAGAATATCGTCGCTTCGATCTTCTTGCTGTCCAACCCACATCAGAGAAACTTTTCCATGTGAGTCAAAACTTGCCCTCCACTGGGGCAGTGTCACTCTATAAGGGGGCAGAAGGGTCTTCTTTTAAAGAGGCAGGGTTCCACTAACAGGTGTGATATTCAAGATTCACTAATCCATTAATTTATTCACTACAAATCTGTTTTAAACCACTCAGAAACATGAACCATAGAAGTGATTCTTTTTTTCCCTTTGTCATCGTTGAGCCCAGTTTATGTCTCTGCACCGCACCAACGCCGAGGCGACACATGTGGCTGACACCGTTATCACCAATTTCTACATGTGTGCTGGTTTGAATCCGTTGTGCTGCCAAAATGGGTTTCTGCTGTTCTTCTGGTGTAGAGTGATTTGTGTTTGTTGTGTGTGTGTGTGTTTTTTGTTTATCAAATAGCAACTGAAAAGAGCAGATTGTGATAGAGTTGGCATTAATAAATGTTTAAAAAGCAACTTTTTATATGATCGCTGCAACAGAGAAAAAAGATGGAGAAGACAGTATCCACAACCATTGCTGCTGCTGTCATTTGACAATCTATGTCAGGGATGGGCAACTGGCGGCCCATCCATTTCCAGAAATCAATTAGTTATTTATGTCACGTTTGGAGCCCCATTCTTAAATGCAGTTATAAAATCCACCAGCAGAGGGAGCGCGTCTTCTTCTTTTAGATTTGATTGGCGGTTGGCAACCAGCTTATAGCTGCATTACCACCACTGACTTGATTATCATCACTATATCTTTGTATCAGGAGTTCTTATAAGGAGTTTTGAACAACTCCTTATGTGTGAAAAAATTATCCGTCCTTGGACTGTGTCCTCGGCGGCGTCAATTGAAACCTAGGTGCTGCTCTGTGCCAGTGGGCGAGTGAGAGAGCAAAGAGTGAGGGAGCCACACAGATATGCGACCCGTGCTGGCAAAATGGGTCACTTTGAGGAAATTATCAAAACTGAGGTAACGTTTTTTTCCTATTCTGTATTGAAAGACCTTCAAAATAATATTTAATTTGTAGGAAGTGCACAAAAATGGACACCGGAAAAAGACAATTTGTTTATATTTTGGCTAGGTTTAAAACTTGCGTTCGATTGGTCGGGAGTTACATCTTCCACAAAAACATATGTATTTTTAGAAAGTACATTTTCTAAGCTTTCCAATGATACCAGGCACTCATGGTTTTTTTTCCCAGGACTTGCCGCTAGCAAACAAAGAAAGAGTCATGATTTATGACTTCTCCTGCCTGCAGCTCGTAATGATGCCGTGCGCATTCTGACTCATTTTGCCAGCACGGATCACATATAAAAGGGAGCAGTGTGCCAGAGAACGTGTTTGTAAGGTATGTATTGTATGCTAAGACTGCATTAATAAGCTGTAAACAGCAGTAAATGTACAAAGTAGGCTGCTTTTAAACAAGAATAAATGCTACAGCTGAGGAACTGTAGCATTTATCCTTGTTTGGCAGGTGAAGCCTCATGGAGCTTGGAGGCTTTCTTTCCTTCTAATTGTGCAGAAAAAGATTCAAAGCTTTGATGTTTCTTTCTAAAGAGCACGACTGAAGCACACTGTTTCAATTCCACGCCAGCAATAAAAGTTCAGAGACTGTGGTCGTAATCTGCTGATTTTTTTTTTCCCCCATTTATACCAGTGGCTCTTAAACTTTATTTTTTATTCCCCATTTTGGAGAGTCAGACAATTACAAAGCCCACCTGCCCCTCCATACCCACAATGAATCCAAGAGCAAGCTAAGCCTCATCATATTTCGTTTTCTTCTGGGCTTTTGTTGTTAATTATCGTCTGGAATTTCTCTTTGCTCATCATTTTAATGGCGAGAGTTTTAAAAATTAGGTAATGATATAACTTTATCCATCCATCAATCCATCTGCTTAATTCTTTTCAGGTCGCCTGGTGGGGTGGCGGGGCGGGGGTCAAATTTACATGTACAGTCATGTGAAAAAATTAGGACACCCTGTATAAGCCTGTGTGTTTTTTTTTAACATATTTGGACCTGTGGATATTTAATATCAATGTTAAAAATACTGGGAGATTCATGTAATACAACTAAACAATTAAAAATGAATTACAGTAAATTCTTTGTTCAAATTTTCTGTAAATTGTAATTCTAAACAGTGAGGAATAAATTAGGACACCCCCACATTCATTCCCACTTAAAATGGCTAAAATAAATGTAAACAAAAATGCAAATGAAAACAAAAACAAGGTTAGACATAGATATGTGAACATTTCTTAATAAAGAACTGAGTATTTAATGGGGTGTCCTAATTTTTTCACATGACTGTAAAGCTGGCCTTCGGGAACAGGAAAAAATTTTGTGGCCCTCACTACCACCAAAGTTGCCCATCCCTGATCAATATGATTAATGGGGTTGGGACGAGTCATGCAAATGGGCTATAAATGCTGACTTCATCTTCTTCTTCTTTGTCGATTGCTAGATGGTCACACCAGCTGCCCTGACGAATGCTGCCGTCCTGCGGAGGTCCCCGAGGTCCCCGTGCAGCTTTTGGTTCAACAATGTGGGGTCAGGCCACGTAGCTCGTCTGAGTGCAGTGTGGTCTGGGCAGTCTTGGAGGAGGTGTTTGCTGCACATTTGGGCAGTACCACATGGGCATCTGTCCGATTGTCCAACTTTAAGTTTCTGGTGCATGTGAGCATGCATTCTGTTATGTCCAGTTTGGAGTCTGAACAGAATGACTTGGTCAGCCCTGTTCAGACTGTAGTAGTTGTCATCCTTGCAGAAGTTTGGGTATTGCTGCTGCCACTTCTTGTGAGACAGGGCCTTAATAATGGTTTTCTCCTCACTGTAAGAGACCTGCCTGTCTTCCTGGTCTTGCTGCCCACCCTCGTTAGCAAGTCTGTCAGCCGTCTCATTTCCATAGACTCCACAGTGGGCAGGAATCCATTGGAGTGATACGTTCGCCTGTGTTGCTAGTTGAGACAGAGTGAGGGCGAGTTCATTCACTTCTTTGCGTCAGGGGTCCTGAAGTGCATCCAAGACAGAGAGGACATCGGTGAAGATGACGACCCGCTTGTGTGCCTTGTCTTGATGTTCCCTGACGTGGGCCGCTGCTGTACTCAGGGCCTCTGCCTCAGCCCTGAAATTGGTGGAGTACTTGCCAGTCGCAATGGTAATGTGGGTCTCCTCGTCAGTGTACCTGATGTACACGCCGCCTCCTCCATTCCTGGTTGCTTCCATGGCAGAGCCGTCTGTGTAGACGTGAGTCCACTGCTCTTCAGGGTAGGCAGACCGAATGAACTCCAAGGCCAGCGACTTCCTCTCTTGGTCTGACTGTGTTCCTTTCTTCCCAATGCCCGATATGTCTGTGCATATGGCTGGGAAGTTCTGTCGGTTACAGGAGGGACCAGATGCTATGGGTGGTATTGGTGTGGGTATGTGGTCCAACAGTTCTGGGTCTCTCCTTTCAAGTGTCCTGTTCTGGTGGATGAAGCTCGATCTCTTAAGTCTCCCTTTTGTTGGCTTGCTCAGTCTGTCCTTCATAGGATGGTTTTCCAGTCTTTTGAATTTGGCAGCCTGGGTCAGTACCTTGACGTTTCTTCTGTCTTCCAGTGGTGCAAGGCCTGTTGTTGTCTCCAGCGCTTTGATAGGGGTACTGCACATGGCTCCTGTCATCATTCGCATGGCTTGGTTTTGGAGTCTGTCCAGCTTCTCAGTGTTGCTTTTGGCAGCTGTTGAGGTTGCTGCCATGCCATACTCCAGAACAGGCTGAATCCTCCCCACATAGAGCTTCTTCAGGACACCCTGGTCTGCACCCCAGTCTGTTCCTGACAGTTTCTTCATTAGAGTCATCCTGATCTTTGCTCTTGCCTGGTTCTTGTGCAGCTGGTTCTTCCAAGTCAGTCTGCAATCCATGGTGATCCCGAGGTATGTGGGTGCATATTCAGCCTGGAGCTCATGGGAGTTGATCTACAGTTTCACCTTCTGGGGTTGGGTGGACAGGGTGAAGACGGTGTATGTAGTCTTCCTCTCATTTAAGCTCACAAGCCATGACTTGGTCCATGCCTCTATCAGCCGGAGAACTTGCTGCAGTCTGTAGTTTGCCGTCGCGATGCTTTCCTCATTGCACCAGAGGGCTAGATCATCGACGTAGATGGCACCTCGTACGTTCCTTGGCAAACTGGATGATGTCCTTGATGAATACAAGGAAGAGTGTTGGGGAGAGCACTCCTCCTTGTGGAACTCCTTCCCTCAACACCTTCTTCTTGCTGGAGTACTGTCTGACCTGGACTCTGGCTCTTCTGTTGTGCAGGTATTGGGCGATCCACTTGTACATGCGCCCAGCGACACCGCACTGGTGCAGTTTCAACTTGAGGCCGTCTTTCCATACCTTGTCAAACGCCTTTTCTAGGTCAATCTACACAGCGAGGGTGTGCTTTTTTTCTTGGAAGGCATCTTCTATGGCTTGAGAGATGTATGTTATTTGGTCCTCTGTAGACCGGTTCTGCCTGAAGGCTGCTTGCTCTGGGCCAATGTGTTGTTTTCCTTCCAAGTGCCACATGAGTCTGGTGTTGATGAGATGCTCTAGCAGCTTTCCTATGCAGCTTGTAAGGCTAATGGGGCGATAGCTTTCAGCCTTCAACTTGTCTTTGCCTTTTTTGTGCACTGGAATCATCGTGGCTTCTCTCCACATCTGAGGCACAGTCCCTGATCTCCAACTGTCATTGAACAGCTGCAGAAGTTTCTTCTTGGTTTTGGGGCCAAGGTTCAGCAATATTTCATTTGTGATCTTGTCAGATCCAGGGGCTTTTTTCAGCTTCAGTGTTGACATTACATCCTCCAGCTCCTTGACAGTGAATGGTAAGTTCATCACTGGTTCTATCTGTGCGTTCTGATGAACTCGCTGGGCTCCTCTGATATCCTTTCTTTTCTCTGGTGGAATCTGAAGGTGGCTCGTCTTCGCATACTGGTTGATGAAATGGTCTGCTGCTTTCTTGCCAGTCAGCAGTTCTTGATCTGCCTGTACTGTGATCGGCGAGCTTTTGCTGTTCTCGTCGTTGAGGGCTTGAGCCAGTTTCCAAATCTTGTTGCCGTCCTTGTCCAAGTTGAGCTGCTCTGTCTTTTCTTGTCATCTCTTTCGAGCTTCCTGTATAAAGGTCTGCCTGTGTTTTGCAGTGACTGCCTTCAGGGCAATGTTGTTTTCTACTGTAGGATCTGCTTTTACTTTTTCCCTTGCCTCTGCCACACTGTCTTCAAGCTGCTGGAGCTCCTCTGTCCAGTAAGGCCTATAGTTCTTTCTGGCTCCCCGAGATATAGATTCATTTGCAGCCTTCAGAATAGCATGGTTCAGCACCCTGACCTTCTTGTTGAGGTTCTGCTGCTTGTGACAGATCTCGGCAGAGTACTGGTCCACCAGTGTTGAGAAGCGCACCCAGTTGGCCTTCTTGTAATTCCACCTGGGGAATGTCTTAGCTTCTTGTGGTTTGTAGCTGATGTCCAGTCTGATCTTCACAGGTTTATGGTCACTTCCCCCGAGCTGGCCAACTACCGTTCTTGTTGCCAGCCTGGCCATGTCGTTGGTGGCAAACGCAAGATCGGGCGGGGTGTTACTCAGCCATACTCTGGAGAAGAACGTTGGTGGATCATCAGGATCATCCATGAGCAGAAGACTGTTGTCGATTTGCCAATCTTCCACCTCCTCTCCTCTTCTATCTGCTTCTCTGTATCCCCATGCCTCTGAGTGACTGTTGAAATCACCGTTGACTAAGCATCGGTGGTCTGGGAGTTCCATTTGGTCAAGTGAGAGATCTCGCTCTGGGGGGCAGTACACATTGAAGATCGTGACGCTTTCATTGTGAACCATGATTCGAACTCCATGGATTTCTGCCTGGTTGTTGGTACTGACGTCAAACTCTTGTGCTGGTATGGCGTTTTTCACAAGAATTGCCACTCCTCCTTTTGTTCTTCCTTTTCTGTCTTTCCTGAAGACCTGGTATCCCCTAACACTGAAGCGTTGGTTTTCCTTCAGGTGGGTCTCCTGTAGGCAGGCGATATCAATGTCTTCTGAGTGGAGTCTTTCGGCAAGGGATATTTTTTTGTTGTAGACTCCTTCTGCATTCCACTGGAGGATGTTGACGTTCCTCTCCTTTGGCGTCTCTTTACGGCCAGTAGCATTCCTCGTTCCCCGTCCCCTGGTCATGCAGGACGAGGTGAGGTGACCTCCGGTAGCTGAGGGTGGGCCCCTTTGAGGCTGAGGGCCCGGCACTCTTCCTCTCCGGCGGATCCCCAGAGGACGAGCACCATCACGTGCAACATCGGTGTGACTCATCATGAAGCGGATATGCGTGATGCAGAGGTTTGTGGCACCACAGGGGTCGTGCATCTCCGTCTTCAGCCATGGGCATTTGTCGGGGGTCCCTCCCCTAGACCAACTGCCTTCCATGGCTGGGCTGTCGAGAGCTTGGTCCACCCTGTAGAAAGGTTGCCTGCCAAGGCTTTCCGAGACCCTTCTTCCCGTGCAACTGTCTGTCCTCCTCCGCCTTCACAGCCATTGGGAGCTCGCTCTCCTCTCCGCCTGTTCCGCCATGGGGACATTTGTTGCTGTAACAAAACTTGGGTTTTCCGTGAGTGATTTGTTACATGCTGCACAACCCCCAACCTGGAGGACCAGAGTGCACTCTTTAGTCTGGCCTCTACCCCACGCGGACCTGTTCGACATGGTTGAACCTTCTGGGAGCACTAGGCTTCCGTCGACATACACTACTGTTCAAAAGTTTGGGGTCACTTAGAAATTTCCTTATTTTTGAAAGAAAAGCACTTTTTTCAATGAAGATAACTTTAAACTAATCAGAAATACACTCTATACATTGCTAATGTGGTAAATGACTATCCTAGCTGCAAGCTCGCTGGTGCAAAATGGGGGGCGGCAGTCTCCACCCTGCGCACCCCAGCACTGGCCCTTTCATACTCTGTAGCAGAATATTGTGCCCCTTTCTGGTCCAGGTCATCTTACACACACCATGTAGACACCCAGCTCAACTCAACCATGAGAACTATAACTGGAACAATCCGCTCAACACCACTCCCCTGGCTCTCTGTACTGTCAAACATGGCAAGAGGAATGGGAGACCAAGGAGGTCCCAAACAAACAGCTGGTGATAAACCCCAACCAACAGGTCCCGGGCACCAACCTCCCAAGGAGACAGTGGTCTACACTCAATCGCTTCAGGACTGGACATGGCCCCTGCTTGGCCAGCCTTCACAGATGGGGCAGTAGCCCTAGCCCACTGTGCGCATGTGGAGAGGAGCAAACTATGGAACACATCATAGAGGCTTGCCCGCTCCAAAGACTGGAAGGAGGATTACACACCCTCCATACAGCAAACCAGGAGGCAACTGCTTGGCTTAAGGACTTTGCATTCGCTAAATAAATAAAAACTTAATCAATATTCAATATTGAACTCAGACCATTGTTTGTCCGATTTACTTTGGAAGTGGCACTACAGTGAATGAACAGAGGCGAGAACCAGGAAATGTGTAGGAAGGGACAAAGCAGCCCAATCACTGCTCATGCGGTCCTCATCGATGACCTCTCCATCTCTGGAGAGGTGCTTGCCAGGTGACGCAGTGGGTATGGCATTGGGTCCGCATCAATGGCGCAGTGTTATAAATTGGGCTTTAGACTGAACCAAATCACTCTTAAGATTAAACTTTTTATTCATTTATCAACTTTGTCCTACTCCTGGCCAGTGGTGACCTTTGCATGGAGTTTGCATGGTCTTCCCGTGTCTGCGTGGGTTTTCGCCAGGTACTCCGGTTTCCTCCCACAAGCCAAAGACATGCAGGTTAGGTTAAATTGGCCTCAACTGGGGATTCTAAATTGTCCTCAGGTAAAAGTGTGAGAGTGAATGGTTGTCTGTCTCTCTGTGTTGGCCCTGCAATGGACTGGTGATCTGTCCAGGGTGTATCCTGCTTCTCACCCAAAAATGCTGGGATATGCTCCAGCCCCTCCCCCCCCCCCCACACACACACACTACCAAAAAACAATTAAGCAGTTGAAGATGAATGAATGAATGACATACGATGTTCAGAAAAAGTTCCTCCCACACTGCAATCACGTTTCGTCGGGGTTAAAAAAAAAGAAGTTCTGTTAATTCAAACGTGAAACATATGGCGACAGCAGCTTTGGTCTGAGGATAAGTCTTTATAACTTTTTTTTTAACCACAGCAGAAAGATTTTTATTTGTTCTTCTCCTTTCAGTTGCTTCCTTTAGGGTCATCACAGTGGATCATCAGCCTCCATCTCACCCTATCCCTTCATCTTCCTCTGTAACACCAACCCTCTCCATGTCCTCCTTCGCAACGTCCATGAATTTTCTCTCTGGTCTTCCTCTTTTCCTTCTGCTTGGCAGCTCCATCTTCAACATCCTTTGTCCAATATATCCACTATCCCTCCTCTGCACATGTCCAAACCATCTCAGCTTTGCCTCTCTTACTTTGTCTCTAAACCGCTCAACCTGAGCTGTCCCTCTGATATACTCATTTCTAATTTTGTCCCTCCTAGTCATTCCCAGTGAGATCTTGGCATCTTCAGCTCTGCCACCTCTAGCACTGCCTCCTGCCTTTTTGTTTGTGCCACTGTCTCCACACCATACATCATAGCAGGTCTCGCTACCATCTGGTAAATATTCCCTTTCACACTTGCTGCTACCCTTCTGTCACAAATCAGCCCTGACGCTCGTCTTCACCCAGTCCACCCTGCCTGCACTCTCTTCTTCACATCTCTTGTGTATTTTCCATTGCTTTGGATAGTTGACCTTTGGTATTTAAACTCATTTACCATCACTACCTCTACTTCTTGCATCTTCACTGTTACACCTGCCTCCCTCTCATTTGCACTCATGAATTCTGTCTTGCTTCTACTTACTTTCATTCCTCTTCTCTCCAGAGCATGCCTCCACCTCTCCAGGTTCTCTTCCACCTGCTCCCTACTCTCACTACAGGTTACAATGTCGTCTGCAAACATCATGGTTCACAGAGATTCCTGCCCGACCTCGTCTGTCAGCCTGTCCTTGATCCCTTATGTAATCCCACCCCCACCTTGAATCCATCTGTCACTTCTACAGCTCATCTCACCACTGTCTCGCTGTCCTCATACATGTCCTGCACCACCCTCACACACTTCTTTGCCACTCCTGACTTCATCATACAGTACCACATTTCCTCTCTTGGCACCCTATCATATGCTTTCTCTAGATCCACAAAGACATGGTGCAGCTCCTTCTGGCCATCTCTATACTTCTCCATCAACATGCTTAAAGCAAACATTGCATTTGTAGTACTCTTTCTTGGCATGAGCCCACACTGCTACTCGCTGATTGTAACCTGTCTTCTCAACCTGGCTTCAACAACTCTTTTCCATATCTTCAGTGTGGCTGATCAAGTTTATACCTCCGTAGTTACTACAGCTTTGTGCATCACCCTTGGTCTTGAAAATCAGTACCACATCTTGTACAGGAATGGACTGCAAGGTTGCAGACCAAGAAAAACTTCACTTCTGCAGATTAGGAGAGAGATTATGCATACTGGAAGTTCATCCTTTGGTCAGATGAGACACAAGTAGAGCTGTTTCGCCATAGAGAGACTGCTTATGTTTGGAGAAAGGAGGAAGAGGTGTACAACCCAAAGAACGCCATCCTCACAGTGAAACACGGTAGTGGTCCCACTACTGTATTATGCTGTGGGGATGCTTCTGTGCATCTGGAACTGGGAATCTCATCAAGGTGGAAGGAATTATGAAGAAAGCATACACTACCGTTCAAAAGTTTGGGGTCACCCAGACAGTTATTTTGTGTTTTCCATGAAAAGTCACACTTATTTACCACCATGAGTTGTAAAATGAATAGAAAATATAGACAAGACAATGACAAGGTTAGAAATAATGATTTGTATTTGAAATAATAATTTTTTCCTTCAAACTTTGCTTTCGTCAAAGAATCCTCCATTTGCAGCAATTACAGCATTGCAGACCTAACATGATTGCACAAGGGTTTTCTAATCATCCATTAGCCTTCTGACGCAATGAGCAAACACACTGTACCATTAGAACACTGGAGTGATAGTTGCTGGAAATGGGCCTCTATACACCTATCTAGATATTGCACCAAAAAACAGACATTTGCAGCTAGAATAGTCATTTACCACATTAGCAATGTATAGAGTGTATTTCTGATTAGTTTAAAGTTATCTTCAATGAAAAAAAGTGCTTTTCTTTCAAAAATAAGGAAATTTCTAAGTGACCCCAAACTTTTGAACGGTAGTGTATGTAAAAATTTTGAACGAAAACCTCAAGCAGTCATCAGCAAAACTGGGTCTGTGTTGTTGCTTTGTCTTCCAATACGGCAAAGACCTATAACATGCTTTGCTCCTGATGAAGAACTACTTCCAGAAGACCAAAGTGAATAAAAATGAACCAAAATAAACTGAAGACCATCAAATCTAGAGGAGCTTGAGGGATTTGCCCAAGGAAAATGGGCTGGGATTGCTCAGGAGACATGTGTGAGATTTGTTGAAAACTACAACAAACGCCTGCAGGCTGTTATCCAGCAAAAAGTATACAAAATTGACGATTGGCACTGGGGGGACTCATAATTTTGACCCTGGTAGTTTTTGGTTTCTTTGAACTAACTTTGTTTCTCTCTGCATGCAAAAATAATGTAAGCATCCATAATAAAACTAGGATGTTTGGAAAAGCTGTGTTTAAAATTCTTGGTGCTGTTTAACAGTACTTATGGGCGGGGATTGTGCGAAATTTTCATAGGGGGCCATTATTGTATCTTCAAGTGTGTATATACTGTATATACTGTATGTATATAAATTCTATATATTAATGTGTTTTTGTTGCATTTTCAGGCTGCCTGTTTGGTTTACGACATTGACATCATCTGTATTCCAGTAACAGAGAAACATCCATTTTTCTTTAAGAGAGCTCCGGTCAATGGGGTAAAAACACAACTACTGCACACTAACACACAGTAACACAACTATTACACACAGCTACACACAGTAACACAACGATTATTGCTAAGTACTGTAATTCATAATTATTGTTATTGTAATAATGGTCCATCCATCCATCTTCAACCGCTTTTCCGGAGGTCCGGGTCATGGAGGCAGCAGTTCAAGCAGTGAAGCCCAGACTTCCCTCTCCCAATACCAGAATACCAAGAGTGTTCCCAGACCAGCTGCGAGACATAGCCTCTCCAGTGAGTCCTGGGTCTACCCCATGGTCAGCCTCCCAGTGGGACGTGCCCGAAACACCTCAAGTGGGAGGCGTCCAGGAGGCATCCTGATCAGATGCCCAAACCACCTCAACTGGCTCCTTTCACTGTGGAGGAGCAGCGGTTCTAATCTGAGCCTCTCCAGGATGACTGAGCTTCTCACCCTATCTCTAAGGGTGAGTCCAGCAATCCTATGAAGAAAGCTCATTTCAGCTGCTTGTATCTGCAATCTCATCCTTTTGGTCAATACCCAAAGCTCATGACCATAGGTGAGGGTAGGAACATAGATTGACCAGTAAATCGACAGCTTTGCCTTAGAGCTTAGCTCCCTCTTCATCACAACAGACCGGTACAACGTCCGCATCGCTGCAGATGCTGCTCCGATCTGTCTGTCAATCTCTCGTGCCATGCTTTCCTCACTCGTGAATAAGACCCCAAGATACTTAAACTCCTCCACTTGGGGCAGGAGCTTGTCCCCAACCCAGAGAGGACAATCCACCTTTTTCCAGCTGAGGACCATGGACTCGGACTTGGAGGTGCTGATTCTCATCCCAGCCGCTTCACACTCAGCAGCAAACCGTCCCAGTAAGACCTGTAGGTCATTGCTGGATGAAGCCAACAGGACAACATAGTCTGCAAACAACAGAGATGAGATCCTGTGGTCACCGAGCATGACACCCTCCGTTCCCTGGCTTCACCTAGAAATCCTGTCCATAAAAATTATGAGCAGGATCTGTGACAAAGGGCAGCCTTGGCGGAGTCCAACTCTCATTGGGAATGAGTCCGACCAAGTGTTGGCAATACAAACCAAACTCTCACAATGGTCGTATAGAGACCAGATAGCTCGTAATAACAAGCCCGATACTCCATATTCCCGAAGCACCCCCCCCACACACACACAAAAAACCACGAGGGACGCAGTCGAATACCTTCTCCAAGTCCACACATGAAAACTGGTTGGTCAAACTCCCATGAACCCTCGAGGATTCTCGAGAGTGTTAAGAGTTGGTCCGATGTGCCACGGCCAGGACAAAAACCACATTGCTCCTCCAGAACCCGAGGTTCGACCTACGGCCGGACTCTCCTCTCCAGTAACTTGGCATAGACCTTCCCAGGGAGGCAGAAGAGTGTGATCCCTCTAAAGTTGGAGCACACCCTTCGGTCCCCCTTTTTAAAGAGGGGAACCACCACCCCGGTTTGCCATGCTAAAGGCACTGTCCCCGACCTCCACGCAGTGTTGCAGAGGCATGTCAACCATGACAGCACTACAACATCCAGGGCCTTGAGGTACTCAGGGTGAATCTCGTCCACCCCTGAGGCCCGGCCACCAAAGAGATTTTTAACCACCTTGGCAACCTCAGCCCCCGTGATGGGCGAGTTGTCCCCCTCGTCCACAAGCCCTGCTTCCTCTGTGGAAGGCGTGTCGGTGGGATTGAGGAGATCCTCGAAGTATTCCTTCCACTGCCTGACAATATCCCCAGTCGAAGTCAGCAGCACCCCATCCGCACCATACACAGTGTGGACAGGGAACTGCTTCCTCCTCCTGAGCCGCCGGACAGTTTGCCAGAATCTCTTCGATGCCGACCGAAAGTCTTGTTCCATGGCCTCACCAAACTCCTCCCACACCCGAGTTTTTGCTTCAGCAATCACCCGAGCTGCATGCCGCTTGTCCTGCCAGTAGACCTCAACTGCTTCAGGAGTCCCACAAGCCAACCAAGCTTGATAGGACTCCTTCTTCAGTTTAATGGCCCCCCTCACCACTGGTGTCCACCACTTGGTTCAGGGGTTGCCACCACGAGATGCACCAACGACCTTGTGGCCGCAGCTCTGGGCAGCTGCTTCAACAATGGAGGTGGAGAACATGGCCCATTAGGACTCCACTAGATGAATCATACATACATACTTCAGCAGCAGCAGCAGCAGCATCTTTGTGAAAA